>JAACNH010000154.1:332133-378834 GCA_019447015.1 Hymenochirus boettgeri | reverse complement strand
GGATAGTGCTTTATAGGATAGGGTGAGATATATGGAGGGCTGTGTTGCATAGGGCTTTAAAGGATAGGGTGAGATATATGGAGGGCTGTATTGGATAGTGCTTTATAGGATAGGGTGAGATATATGGAGGGCTCTCTCCACTCCACTGTGCACCCCACCTTCCCGGCTCTCCACTCATTGCACCTTCCTTCTCTCCACTCACTTGCACCTTCACTTCTCTCCACTCACTTGCACCTGTTCCCTTCTCTTCATCTCACTGTGCACCCCACCTTCCCTTCTCTCCATCACTGTGCACCCCACTTCTTCTCTCCACTCATTTGACCTACCCTTCTCTCCACTCATTGCGCACCTTCCTCTCTCTCTCCACTCACTGTGCACCCCACCTTCCCTTCTCTCCACCTCACGTGCACCTTCCCTTCTTCCACTATTGCACCTTCCCTTTCTCCACTCATGCACCTTCATTCTCTCCACTCATTGACACACTTCCCTTCTCTCCACTCACTGTGCCACCTTCCCTTTTCTCACATCACTTGCACCTTCCCTTTCTCCACCATTGCCACCTTTCCTTCTCTCCACTCACTGGACCACAACTTCCTTCTCTCCACTCACTGTGCACCCAACACCTTCCCTCTCCTCACTCACTGTGCACACTTCCATTCTCTCCACTCACGTGCACCCCCACCTTCACCTTATCTCCACTCAGTGCAACTTCCTCTTCAACTCACTGTGCACCCCACCTTCTCTTCCACTCACGTGCACCCCACCTTCCCTCTTCCATTGCACCTTCCCTTCTCTCCACTCACCCCACCTTCCCTTCTCTCCACTCACGCACCTTCCCTTCTCTCCACTCACTGTGCACCACACCTTCCCTTCTCTCCCACTCCCTCTCTTCATCACCCACCTTCCCTTTCTCCACTCACCCACCTTCCTTCTCTCCACTCACCCACCTTCCCTTTCTCCACTAACCACTTCCCTCTCTCCCCTCCACCCCACCTTCCCTTCTCTCCACTCACCGCACCTTCCCCTTCTCTCAATCCACTGTGCACCACACCTTCCCTTCTCTCCACTCACTGTGCACCCCACCTTCCCTCTCTCCCACTCACTGTGCACCCCACATTCCTTCTCTCACTCATGTGCACCCCACCCCTTCTCTCCACTCATTGCACCTTCCCTTCTCTCCACTCACTGTGCACCCCCACACTTCCCTTCTCTCCACTATTGCACACTTCCCTTCTCTCCACTCACTGTGCACTCCACCTTCCCTTTCTCTACATCATTGCACCTCCCTTCTCTCCACTCACTGTGCACCCCACCTTCCCTTCTCTCCACTCATTGCACCTTCCCTTCTCTCCACTCATTGCACCTTCCTTCTCTCCACTCATTGCACCTTCCCTTTCTCTCCACTCACTGTGCACCCCACCTTCCCTTCTCTCCACTCACTGTGCACCCCACCTTCCTTCTCTCCACTCATTGACACACCTTCCCTTTCTCTCCACTCATTGCACCTTCCCTTCTCTCCACTCACTGGCACCCCACCTTCCCTTCTCTCCACTCATTGCACCTTCCCTTCTCTCCACTCATTGCACCTTCCCTTCTCTCCACTCATTGCACCTTCCCTTCTCTCCACTCTGCACCACTTCCCTTCTCTCCACTCATTGCACTCCTTCTCTCCCTTTGCACCTTCCCTTCTCTCCACTCACTGTGCACCCCACTTCCCTTCTCTCCACTCACTGTGCACACCACCTTCCCTTCTCTCCACTCATTGCACATTCCCTTCTCTCCACTCATTGCCACCTTCCCTTCTCTCCACTCATTGCACCTTCCCTTCTCTCCACTCACTGGCACCCCACCTTCCCTTCTCTCCACTCACTGTGCACCCAACCTTCCTTCTTCACTCATTGCACCCTCCCTTCTCTCCACTCACTGTGCACCCCACCTTCCCTTCTCTCCACTCACTGTGCACCCCACACTTCCCTTCTCTCCACTCACTGGCACCCCACCTTCCCTTCTCTCCACTCATTGCACCCCACCTGCCCTTTCATCCTCACACCTTCCCTTCTCTCCCCTCACTGTGCACCCACCTTCCTTCTCTCCACTCACTGTGCACCCACCTTCCCTTCTCTCCACTCACTTGCACCCCATTCCCCTTCATCTGTGACCCCTCCCTTCTCTCCACTCACTGTGCACCCCACCTTCCTTTTCTCCTCACCCACCTTCCCTTCTCTCCACTCACCACCTTCCCTTCTCTCCACTCACGCACCTTCCCTCTCTCCACTCACCGCACCTTCCCTTCTCTCCACTCACTGTGCACCCCACCTTCCCTTCTCCCACTCACCGCACCTTCCCTTCTCTCCACTCACCCCACCTTCCCTTCTCTCCACTCACCCCACCTTCTCTCACTCACTGTGCACCACACCTCCCTTCTCTCCATCACCGCACTTCCTTCCCCTCACCCCACTTCCCTTCTCTCCACTCACCGCACCTTCCTTCTCTCCACTCACCCACCTTCCCTTCTCGCCACTCACCGCACCTCCCTTCTCCACTCACTGCACGCACCTTCCCTTTCTCCACTCACACACTTCCTTCCTCCACTCACCCCACCTTCCCTTCTCTCCACTCACCGCACCTTCCCTTCTCTCCACCACTTGCACCGCACCTTCCCTTCTCTCCACTCACTGTGCACCGCACCTCCTTCTCTCCACTCACTGTGCACCGCACCTTCCCTTCTCTCCACTCACCGCACCTTCCCTTCTCTCCACTCAGTGTTCAGTTCTGGTTTCTTTCCAGGTAAATGACATTAACTTTGAGAATATGAGCAATGACGATGCAGTTCGAGTCCTGAGGGAAATTGTCCATAAACCAGGGTAAGTGAAAGGACCAGAGGTTATTGACAATTGGTAAAAGTTTTATTTTCCATTCCTGCCATTGCCCCATTCTTGTCTTTCAGGCCCATTGTCCTAACGGTAGCCAAATGCTGGGACCCCTCCCCCCAAGGATACTTTACACTTCCCCGCAGTGAGTTACCCTTGTTTATTCACACTGCATCTGTCTGTCTCTAACTGTCACGTTTACCCTGATACTGTCTGTAACTGTCACGTTTACCCTGATATGTCTGTAACTGTCACGTTACCCTGATACTGTCTGTACTGTCACGTTTACCCTGATACTGTCTGTGAACTGTCACGTTTACCCTAATACTGTCTGTCTGTAACTGTCACGTTTACCTATCTGTCTGTAACTGTACGTACCCTAATACTGTCTGTCTCTAACTGTCACGTTTACCCTGATACTGTCTGTAACTGTCACGTTTACCCTGATACTGTCTGTCTGTAACTGTCACGTTTACCCTGATACTGTCTGTCTGTAACTGTCACGTTTACCCTGATACTGTCTGTAACTGTCACGTTTACCCTGATACTGTCTGTAACTGTCACGTTTACCCTGAAGTCTTACTGTCAGTTACCTGATAGCTGTTAACTGTCACGTTACCTGTACTGTCTGTAACGTCCCGTTTACCCTGATACTGTCTGTAACTGTCACGTTTACCCTGATACGTCTGTTATACTGTCACGTTTACCCTGAGACTGTCTGTAACTGTCACGTTTACCCTGATACGTTGTACTGTCACGTTTACCTAATACTGCCTGTCTGTAACTGTCACGTTTACCCTGATCACTGTCTGTTGTAACTGTCACGTTTACCCTAATACTGTCTGTCTGTAACTGTCACGTTTACCCTGATACTGTCTGTAACTGTCACGTTTACCCTGATACTGTCTGTCTGTAACTGTCACGTTTACCCTGATACTGTCTGTAACTGTCACGTTTTACCCTGATACGTCTGTAACTGTCACGTTTACCCTGATACTGTCTGTCTGT
Source organism: Hymenochirus boettgeri (assembly GCA_019447015.1). Lineage (NCBI taxonomy): Eukaryota > Metazoa > Chordata > Amphibia > Anura > Pipidae > Hymenochirus > Hymenochirus boettgeri. The sequence continues at coordinate 374,956 of JAACNH010000154.1, read as the reverse complement.
AACTGTCACGTTTACCCTGATACCGTCTGTCTGTAACTGTCACGTTACCCTTACCGTCTGTAACTGTCACGTTTACCCTGTACCGTCTGTCTGTAACTGTCACGTTTACCCTGATACTGTCTGTAACTGTCACGTTTACCCTGATACTGTTAACTTCGTACTGAACTGTCTTTACTGTACTGTACCTAACTGTTGTCTGTAAACTGTCACGTTTACCCTGATACTGTCTGTGAACTGTCACGTTACCCGATACTGTCTGTAACTGTCACGTTACCTGATAATGTCTGTAAACGTCACGTTTCCCTGATACTGTCTGTAACTGTCACGTTTACCTGATACTGTCTGTAACTGTCACGTTTACCTGATACGGTCTGTAACTGTCACGTTTACCCTGATACTGTCTGTAACTGTCACGTTTACCCTGTTACTGTCTGTAACTGTCACGTTTAACCTGATACTGTCGTAACTGTCAACGTTTACCTGATACTGTCTGTAACTGTCACGTTTACCCTGATAATGTCTGTACTGTCACGTTTACCTGATACTGTCTGTAACTGTCACGTTACCCTAATACTGTCTGTCTGTAACTGTCACGTTTACCCTAATACTGTCTGTCTGTAACTGCGTTACCTGATACTGTCGGTAAACTGTCACGTTTACCCTGATACTGTCTGTGTAACTGTCACGTTTCCCTGTACCGTCTGTAACTGTCACGTTTACCCTGATACCGTCTGGAACTGTTCACGTTTAACCTTGATACCGTCGTAACTGTCCAGTTTAACCTGATACCGTCTGTAACTGTCACGTTTAACCTGATACGTCGTAACTGTCAGTTACCTGAACAGTCCGTCTTACTGTCACGTTACCATGATACTGTCTATAACTGTCACGTTTACCCTGATCCGTCTGTCTGTAACTGTCGTTTACCATGTAACCGTCGTCTGTAACTCACGTTACCCTGATACCGTCGTAAGGGCCACACTGAAACGCAAACGCAAAGCATGCGATTTCATTGCGATTTTCGTGCGTTTGCGATTGCGATTTCTTCAATAAGTATAGGAAAACGCATGCGATTGCGATAAAAATGCAGAACGCAAAACGCAACGCATCGAAAAACGCGTGTTTTTTTTGCGTTGTCGCATTTCAATAATTTGAAAAATCGCAAGCGCAAACGCAAAAAAAACGCAGCGTGTGTCTAGCCCTAACTGTATTTACCTGATACCTGATTGGATCTCTCGATATTCCCTCATCAATTGAATCTCTCGATCGACGTATTTCCCGTCTATCAGATTGAATCTCCGAGGACCGTATTTCCCCGTCCTATCAGATTGAATCTCTCGATCGGACCGTATTCCCCGTCCTATCAGATTGAATCTCTCGATCGGACCGTATTTCCCGTCCTATCAGATTGAATCTCTCGATCGGACCGTATTTCCCCGTCCTATCAGATTGAATCTCTCGATCGGACCGTATTTCCCCGTCCTATCAGATTGAATCTCTCGATCGGACCGTATTTCCCCGTCCTATCAGATTGAATCTTGATCGGACCGATTTCCCCGTCCATCAGATTGAATCTCTCGATCGGAACGTATTTCCCCGTCCTATCAGATGAATCTCTCGATCGGACCGTATTTCCCCGTCCTATCAGATTGAATCTCGATCGGGACGTATTTCCCCGTCCCTATCAGATTGAATCTCTCGATCGGACCGTATTTCCCCGTCCTATCAGATTGAATCTCTCGATCGGACCGTATTTCCCCGTCCTATCAGATTGAATCTCTCGATCGGACCGTATTTCCCCGTCCTATCAGATTGAATCTCTCGATCGGACCGTATTTCCCCGTCCTATCAGATTGAATCTCTCGATCGGGACCGATTTTCCCCGTCCTATCAGATTGAATCTCTCGATCGGACCGTATTTCCCTCGTCCTATCAGATTGAATCTCTCGATCGGACGTATTCCCCGTCCTATCAGATTGAATCTCTCGATGGACCGTATTTCCCCGTCCTATCAGATTGAATCTCTCGATCGGACCGTATTTCCCCGTCCTATCAGATTGAATCTCTCGATCGGACCGTATTTCCCCGTCCTATCAGACTCTGTATCGTCTCATTAGTTTCTATTCTTTCCCTTTGACAGATGAGCCTATTCAGCCTATTGATCCTGCTGCCTGGGTGGCTCACTCAGCCGCTCTCAGTGGATTTTCCCAGTTACCCTGGGAGTGCGTCTATGAGTACGATGACCTCCAGCACCTCTGTGACCGAGACTGAGTGTAAGTATGTTGGGATCTGTGGGTTCAGAAGGGTTGTGGTGTCGGCCATGTGTACATTGGCTTTACCTGCGGCCACCCCAGGTCCATTCCGGGCTCCTTTAATAATTATCATTGGAAACCAGGGCCGAGATTTATCCTTCATTTCTCCATCCCACAAACGTTTATTTACCGACCCACTATTGGTTTAGCAGGCACTCACACTCGGATGTTACCAACCCACTATTGGTTTAGCAGGCACTCACACTCGGATGTTACCAACCCACTATTGGTTTAGCAGGCACTCACACTCGGATGTTACCAACCCCACTATTGGTTTAGCAGGCACTCACACTCGGATGTTACCAACCCCACTATTGGTTTAGCAGGCACTCACCACTCGGATGTTACCAACCCACTATGGTTTAGCAGGCACTCACACTCGGATGTTCCAACCCACTATGGTTTAGCAGGCACTCACACTGGATGTTACCAACCACTATTGGTTTAGCAGGCACTCACACTCGGATGTTACCAACCCACTATTGGTTTAGCAGGCACTCACACTCGAATGTTACCAACCCACTATTGGTTTAGCCACTCACACTCGGATGTTACCAACCCACTATTTGTTTAGCAGGCACTCACACTCGGATGTTACCAACCCACTATTGGTTTAGCAGGCACTCACACTCGGATGTTACCCAACCCACTATGGTGTTTAGCAGGCACTCACACTGGATGTTACCAACCCACTATTGGTTTAGCAGGCACTCACACTCGGATGTTACCACCCACTATTGGTTTAGCAGGCACTCACACTCGGATGATTTACCAACCCACTATTGTTGTTTAGCGCCTCACAATCGGATGTTACCAACCATATGTTTAGCTTTAGCAGGCACTCACAATCGGATGTTACAAACCCACTATTGGTTTAGCAGGCACTCACCACGGATGTTACCAACCCACTATTGGTTTAGCAGGCACTCACACTCGGATGTTACCAACCACTATGGTTTAGCAGGCACTCACACTCGGATGTTACCAACCCACTATTGGTTTAGCAGGCACTCACACTCGGATGTTACCAACCCACTATTGGTTTAGCAGGCACTCACACTCGGATGTTACCAACCCACTATTGGTTTAGCAGGCACTCACACTCGGATGTACCAACCCACTATTGGTTTAGCAGGCACTCACACTCGGATGTTACCAACCCACTATTGGTTTAGCAGGCAATCACACTCGGATGATGTACCAACCCACACTATTGGTTTAGCAGGCACTCACACTCGATGTTACCAACCCACTATTGGTTTAGCAGGCACCACACTCGGATGTTACCAACCCACTATTGGTTTAGCAGGCACCACACCAGATGTTACCAACCCACTATTGGTTTAGCAGGCACTCACACTCGGATGTTACCAACCCACTATTGGTTTAGCAGGCACTCACACTCGGATGTTACCAACCCACTATTGGTTTAGCAGGCACTCACACTCGGATGTTACCAACCCCACTATTGGTTTAGCAGGCACTCACACTCGGATGTTACCAACCCCACTATTGGTTTAGCAGGCACTCACACTCGGATGTTGGTGTCACTTGACTTGAACTTTATCAGACTCCTTCAAAAATAATAATAAGTCATTTTAGCTTCCGTTCTCCTTTAAGTGTTGCGATGTAGACGTGTTTGTCAGTCACAGCTGTGTGGTGGGTGTTAGAATTCCGTTACGGAGGCGAATTCCCCTGAAATTCCCTTTGATTTTGTGGATTGCCTTGGGCTCCGTCTTTTCATCTAACAGAGCAAATCCCTTGGCTGTAGATTAGCATGTTGGGGTCCTCAGGATACACCCCCCTCCCTTCATTTCCAGATCTAGAATGTGATGTTTAATGAGGATCATTATGTGGTAACGTTTAACTGGTTCCCGTCCTACAGTGTCCCACGCTCTTCCATCGGTGTCGCTCTTCAGCCTCTCGGTACACACCGACCTGGCATCCGTAGTGAAGGTCATGGCTTCGCCTGAATCTGGCCTTGAGGTTCGAGATCGCATGTGGCTCAAAATCACCATCCCCAACGCCTTCCTGGGTGAGACCTTTTCCCTGCTCTCCTCTCATGGTATTAATGGGGGCCACAGACGGGGGAGCTGGAGCTAATGGCAGAAAGGGAGAGAATGTGCAGGTTTCGGATTGGAACAGGAGTAATGTGCCCAATGGCCAATCCCAAATCGTATCCAGCTGCTAATTAATGGCAGCAACATCATAGGAAGCCTTTCCTGCCCACCAAACCGTTCCCTCCTATGTATTTGATGGAATAGTCTGGGACTGCTCTTGGCGCCTTGGGTTGCAGACGTTGGGTTAGTAAAATAAATGCATTTGGTTGGGGTTTAGAATTAAAATGAACGACTGTTGGCCTTGAAGAAAACATTTGTACATGGATAGAGAACTGGTTATTGGATCGCAAACAGAGAGTGGTGGTCAATGGAGCTACATCTATGTGGGTAAAGTTCTAAGTGGGGCCTCACTTCAAATCACACACTATTTCCTGTCTTGTACTGAGACTCGCCTGCAGAAGGCAGGTTATGAATGCTGGGAGTCTGAACATTGTCCCTTGGAACCTGCCAACTCTCGGAGACACATTCCTGACTAGTCAAACATATGGGAGGTATCCGGTTAGATACCACGGATATACCATGACCTAAATGTATGAGAACATTTACACACAGTAAAGCATTGTTAACTCTAGTATCTGTTCTAAAGTATGGTCATTCCTTCTATTGACTGGCAGGCTCAGATGTGGTGGACTGGTTGTATCACCATGTGGAGGGATTTCAGGATCGGCGAGAGGCCCGTAAGTTTGCCAGTAATTTGCTGAAGGCGGGGTTTATTCGACATACTGTGAACAAGATCACATTCTCAGAGCAATGTTACTATATCTTTGGGGACCTCAGTAGCTGCGAAAATTGTAAGTATCCCCCAGTAAATATGAGAGCAATATGTCTATTACCTGGCTCCCTGTTTACTGACCTGGGACTCTCTTCCAGATATGGCCAATCTCTCACTAAATGACAATGATGGATCCAGCGGGGCTTCTGACCAGGACACTTTGGCACCTCTGCCGTTATCTGGAGCGTCCCCATGGCCTTTGCTTCCAACTTTTTCCTACCAGTACCCAGCCCCTCATCCTTATAATACCCAGCCTCCTGCCTACCACGAGTTGTCCTCGTACAGCTATGGCCTAGGCAGTGCTGGCAGCCAGCACAGTGAAGGTGAGTCTGAAATGGGAGATATTAGAATGATCAATGGATTGATAAATATTAACTAATGATGATAGGTGTTATCATGGAGGATGATGACTGGTGATGTTAATTGATGGATGGGGTTGGTGGATGGATAATAGCAGTAAATGATGGATGGTTGGATGTTAGTTGATGGAAAATAATGGATACATCATGGTGGATTTTGGTTGATGGATAATGATGGTGGAAATTGGTTAATGGGCATATAATAATTGAATTTGTTTGATTGATGAGTGCTGATCATGGATGTTGGTTGGTAGATGCATGTTAATGGTAAGTGTTGGATAATAAATAATGGTGGGTGTTGGTTGATGGTTAATGATGGATGGATGCATGAGGGTTGATCCTGGTGGATAATGGTAGAGGATGTTGGTTGATGGAGAATGGTGGGTGTGTGATGTTGATGGATGGAGAATGGTGGATGTGTGATGTTGATGGATGGATAATGGTGGATGTGTGATGTTCATGGATGGAGAATGGTGGATGTGTGATGTTCATGGATGGAGAATGGTGGATGTGTGATGTTCATGGATGGAGAATGGTGGATGTGTGATGTTGATGGATGGAGAATGGTGGATGTGTGATGTTCATGGATGGAGAATGGTCACCAGTGTTGCTGCAGCCTCCAGATCCTTAACCAGTGTTGCTAGCCCTCCAGATCATTAACCAGTGTTATCAGCCCTCCAGATTAGCCAGTGTTATTACCCGCCTCCAGTCATAGCCAGTGTTATCACCCCCTCAGATCATTAGCCAGTGTTATCAGCCCTCCAGATCATTAACCAGTGTTGCTAGCCCTCCAGATCATTAACCAGTGTTATCAGCCCTCCAGATTAGCCAGTGTTATTAGCCCTCCAGATCATTAGACAGTGTTATTAGCCCTCCAGATCATTACACAGTATTATCAGCCCTCCAGATCATTACTCGCTGTTGAAAGCCCTCCAGATCATTACCCAGCATTGTCGTCCCTGCAGATTATAAGCCAGTGTTGGTCAGCCCTCCAGATCCTAAGACAGTGTTATTAGCCCTCCAGATCATTAGCCAGTGTTATCAGCCCTCCAGATCATTACTCGCTTTGTTGAAAGCCCTCCAGATATATTACCCAGCATTGTCAGCCCCTGCAATTATAAGCCAGTGTTGGTCAGCCCTCCAGATCCTAAGACAGTGTTGTCAGCCCTCCAGATCATTAGCCAGTGTTATCAGCACTCCGTATATTAGTATGCAGTTTATATAACTACATCATACACTTGAAAATGTTGGCAGGCAACCATATAAAATAAGAATAGTGCTCTTAAAATGGACGTAACTTAAACAAGTGTGTGCGACCATACAAATTAGGTGTGGTCAAACTTTTATGATCTGCCATGAAGGGCCCTTGGTTTATTTGCCCCCCCCAGGCCAAAGGTCCCAGTCCTCCCCTGAGAGGGGCAGCACGAATAAAGTCCTGAATTTAGGCATGGGAAGAGGTGACCCCAGTGGATGAGAGGAGGAGATCATTTGTGGAGCAGTTTCGTCTGGGACGATACCGGTGGATCGACTTTGAGATATATGAGGGGCTGATAGGATATGCTGTTATAGGATAGGGTGAGATATATGGAGGGTCTGTGTTGGATAGTGCTTTATAGGAAGGGTGAGATATATGGAGGGCTGGGTTGGATAGTGCTTTATAGGATAGGGTGAGATATATGGAGGGCTGTGTTGAATAGTGCTTTATAGGATAGGGTGAGATATATGGAGGGGCTGTGTTGGATAGTGCTTTATAGGATAGGGTGGATATATGGAGGGCTGTGTTGGATAGTGCTTTTAGGATAGGGTGGGAGATATATGGAGGGGCTGTGTGGATAGTGCTTTATAGGAAGGGTGAGATATATGGAGGGATGTGTTTGGATAGTGCTGTATAGGATAGGGTGAGATATATGGAGGGCTGTTTTGGATAGTGCTTTATAAGATGGGTGAGATATATGGAGGGCTTGTTGGATATTGCTTTATAGGTATGGTGAGCTATATGGAGGGTTGTGTTGGTAGTGCTTTATAGGATAGGGTGAGATATGGAGGGCTGTATTGATAGTGCTTTATAGGTAGGGTGAGATATATGGCGGGGTTGTGTTGGAGTGGTTTTGGATAGGTGAGATATATGGAGGGCTGTGTTGGATATGCTTTATGGATAGGGTGAGATATTGGAGGGCTGTGTTGATAGACTTTTATAGGATAGGTGAGATATATGGAGGCTGTATTGGTTAGTGCTTTATGGATAAGGTGCGATATATGGAGGGGCTGTGTTGGTCGTGCTTTATAGATAGGGTGAGATATATGGAGGGGCTGTGTATAGAAGTGCTTTATAGGATGGGTGAGATATATGGAGGGGTCTGTGTTGGATAGTGCTTTACAATAGGATAGGGTGATATATGAGGAGGTGTGTTGGATAGTGCTTTTATAGGATAGGGTGAGATATATGGAGGGCTGTGTTTGGATAGTCTATAGGATAGGGTTGAGATATACGGAGGGCTTCTTGTTGGATAGTGCTTTAGTAGTGATAGGGTGTGGGATATATGGTAGGGGCCTGTGTTGGATAGTGCTTTATAGGATAGGGTGAGATATATGGAGGGGCTGTATTGGATAGTGCTTTATTAGGAAGAGGGGATAATTGAGGGTCTGTGTGGTAGTGGTTTATAGAATAGGTGTAGATATTGGAGGGGCTGTGTTGGATAGGGCTTAATATAGGATAGGGTGAGATATACGGAGGGGTGTTGGATAGTGCTTTATAGGATAGGGTGAGATATAGAGGGCTGTGTGGGATGTGTTATAGGATAGGGTGAGCATATATGGAGGACTTGGGATAGTGCTTAAGATAGGGTAAGCAGTGTGGAACCTGATCCTTTGGTGATGGGTAACAGTGGAGGACTGACAGAGAGAGGCATTAGAGAAGCGAGAAGAGAAATGAATGACCCGGGCAGCAGAGTTGAGGATGGATTGAAGCGGTGCCAGGTGGTTGTTTGGTAAACCACACAGGAGTGTGTTGCAGTAGTCTAGCCGGTATGATTAGGGCATGGACTAGGTTTTGTAGCTTCGTTCGAGAGGAAAGGGTCGAATGCTGGAGATGTTTTTTGAATGGAGCCGACAGGAATTGACAAGCGAATTGACATAGGTTGAAGGAAAGATCGGAATCTAGCGTTATTCCCACACGGACTGGAGATGGGATATGGGTTTTGTTGTAATATTAATAGTGAGACTAGGGAGGGACAGATCGTGAGGTGGGAAAAGACAAGTTCATAGTTTTTGTCCATGTTGAGTTTGAGAGCGGGAGGACAGAAGGGGTGGCACTAAGGCAGTCGGGGACCTGGGATGTCAGTGTAGGGAGATCCGGGCAGAGATTTAAATTTGGGTATCGTCCCACACAAGTGATACTGGAACCAATGAACTTAATGAGTTGTCCAAGGCATGGGTGTAGATGGAAAAAGAAGAGGACCGATTACCGAGCCTTGCGGGAACCCCACAGGGAGGAGGCGAGGAGTGGAGCTAATTCCAGGAATTGGAAAACACTAAAGGTCCTACCAGAGAGATAGGAGGATAGCCAAGAAAGTGCTAGATACCTAGGAGGCAGGATCTGAAGAAGTAGAGGGTGATGAACAGTATGAAACGCGAGGACGACCAGGGGAAAAATGAGCACATAAGCAGTGGCCTTAGATTTTAGCACTAAGTAGATCATTGGTCACTTTAGTGAGGGCAGTGTCCGTGGAGTGGTTAGGGCGGAAGCCTGACTGGAGGTGGTTAAAGTGAGAGTTAGACAGGTGACTGACCAGGTCAGCATAGACATGTCTTTCCAGTAGTTTTGGAAACAAAAGGGAGAAGGGAGATGTTCATGTTCTCCTTGATGGAATAATCCTTCCTGTATTGAGCTTCTTAAAGAATCACCTGTTTTAATTTGAAGTTACCTACGTTTTAACCAGGTGCCAACAGATTCTGTACAGTCATTCTGAATTGAGAGAATCCAGTCGGGACTAGCGAAACGTCTTCAAGAACTAAACTTCAAGTCCCAGTTGATCTAATGAATACAACGGATATAAGCTTGTTGGCTTCAACAGAGGGATTCCTGTTTCCTCTACCACACATCGCTCAAGGAGAAGGAAAGCCTAAGAAATGTCTCCATCGATGATCAGGACAATAACTCCATACCTCCCACATTTGAAAACACAAAAGAGGGACAGTAAAAGGAGAGTGAGTATCGGGCCGCGTTAGCGCCCGCGGCAAATTTTGGCCACACCACTTTTATTAGGCCACACATTTCTACTAACCACTCTCTCCCGTCTTTCATAGGTTTCCCCCCCAATTTAAAGATAAATCCCATGAAAAGAAGACTATATGCATACGCCATACCCAGTAATTATTCAGTGTTTATTTGGTGTTTTGTCTGTATCTGTTTTATAGTCTGGTCTGTATGTCTATCTTTTTCTGTCTGTCTATCTAATCTATCTTTCTGTTCATCTTATCTATTTATCTCTTTTGTCTGTCTACCGTCTATTTGTCTATCTGCATCTTTTTATCTACCTGTATATTCTTTTATCTCTGTCGGTTCTGTCTATCTACCTTTTGTCTGTCTGTGTCAACTATACTATCTTTGCCACATCATACACTGTAACCACACATATGACACAAACATGCACTGACATACAGGCACACAACACTGGACAAAAACTGACACACTCACTGACTGACATACTGAGACACACACACTGCATTCATATACTGACACACACAAGACTCACACATGCACTGATATACTGAGACACACAACGATATACTGACACTGACACACACTACATACTGACAAACAAACACTGATATACGGACACACTAACACACACAACATGGAGATATGCTGACAACACACTACAAACATGACACAAACACATTATTTGGACACTCATGCACGTATACTGACACACTACCCAACACTGCCACTCATGCACTGACACACTACACCATACAGATATATACTAAAACACAGTCTTGTCCCCCCAGGGCACACTACTGACTATATGAGGATAATAACTATCTGTGTACCTAACTGCACCCTCACTAGAAGCTAACACGGCCTGTAAGGGAAGGATAATGTTTGGTGCCTGTATTACTGTGTCTGTGCTGGACTAGTATCTAACTCTGTCACACTGCAAGTTCATCTGGAGTGTTGTAAGTGACTGCACAGAGTCTCACACTCTCTCTCTCTCCAACCTCAATCCCCAGCAAGCTCCGTTCTGGTCAAGCAGCCCCGCCCCCAGCATGCAGGACTGGGAGTCTCCAACTGCAGGTTCCTGACGCCTGCTAGTCACTTCCGGTTTTAGCGTTTTACCCTAAAAAATGGACCAGACAACCCGGAAAAAAACGGGGGAATGCGGGGAACAAGAGGGGGTGCCGGGAACAGCGGAAAGGACCCCAAAAACGGGACAGTCCCGCCGAAAACGGGACTGTTGGGAGCTATGAATAACTCCATCATGAACACAAACATGCGGTCCACCAAGACATGTTCCATGGAGCTGGATCAGGAGAGAATAAGAATATCTATCCCAGGATTCCAGACTGAGGAGGATCACAGGGGGACAATGATCGTGACCGGTTTCCATCTTTAAAAAAGGATCCAACAGAAAAGGGCCCGAAATCCAAACAAAAAACATTGCCACAGAGAAACAAGGGTCATCGCCTGAGGGAGAGGAAACTCAAGGACCAGGGAATGTTTTATCCATTCAGCCCTTTAAGCCACGAACTGTGTGTATTTAATAACGTTCTATTCCTTTTACACAGCAGAATCAATCTGTTTTATCACTCGTTTTGAACCTCATTTAAGTCATCTCCAGAGCGATCAGCTCTTGAGCATTTTCTTTCAAAGGGATTTTCTGTCTTAAAGGGATTTTTCTGTTTTTAAGGGAAATTGAGAGCGTTAAAAAACTAAAAGTGTTATTAACTGTGGTTGCAGCCTAGTAAATGTACTAACCTAACACTATTTATTTCTAGGAGGGTGCCTGTGTAAGTAATTAATCACTGGTGGTGTTTTTTGTTTTTTTTTACTACTACTACGCTTGAATAGGTGTGTAGGAATTGTTTGTAGTAAACTCAAGCACTGGATTACTAAATAATACTGGTGTTTAATCAGCACTGTTACCTGTAGAGGCGGGGGCTGGCAGAAACAAGTAAAGTTATTTTTTTTTCCTTTTCTCTGATGGATGGGGGTGGAGCTAATGTGTCCCAGTGCATCCTCTAGAGAACATGATGGGTTCTTCCACCTTCTATTTGATTGACAGGCCTCTTCCAAAGCTATAATAGTTGTGACCCGCTCCCCTTCCTAGTCTCTCCCTCTCCTGTCCACCAATACCCAATGAAACACCAGGGAGGGGAGGTTTCCACGCATGTGCTGCTGGGACCAGGAGTAGAAAATAACGTTAAGACGTCGATATCATTTTCTAAATTTTCCTGCACAGCAGTGGAACTGATGGGGAACTTAATAACCATCAAATCATTTCCTTCGTCCTGGAGCGGACTTTCCTTCCAAGGCGGTTCATATAGCAGATACTTTGTCTAATGGGGGGCCAGAGATGGAGGTGTTGCTGATATCTCAGGTGAACTAGACAGAGAGGACTCCAAAGTTCCTTTATGTACAAAGTGATAGAGGTAACACTCAAGCAACGGCAGTTTACTGCAACAGGCGTGTTTATTACATGTGCAACACAACATGTTTCGAGCCTCACAGGGCCCTTTGTCAAGTGTGGCGCTCCCATTGCCTGGGGTCCCAGCAATGATAACTTTAGAGGAATAAGCTGGTCTGGTACAAAACTTGGTCCGAGCTGCAGTAATAGGACAACGGTGGAGTTTGTTTTGGTGGAACTGAGACGTTTTTGGAGAGTTTCAACACTAACATTGAACACCATACATAGCCAATGATTGACGGGAGGAATCCATATCCAATGATGATGGGAGGAATCCATATCCAATGAATTGACGGGAGGAATCCATATCCAATGATTGACAGGAGGAAGGACTAGATCCTGGTTAAAGTATTTCTTTATTCCAGCATCTATAAACAGGGACACGGGCACATCAGACACCATTTCAGGGGACACGCCCTAATGATAGATGACCACCCCATAATGGGTATCCTTATAGGTACCTTAAAGGACAATTTACTCACCTTCCCTCCGCTCCAGATCTCATGCAGAAGGCCTTCCTATTGGCCTCGTCGCCAACGTGAGGAGGGGGCGGAGCCTACAAAAGCATTGTTGCTGCAACACGCTGCTTTAGTTTTCGTGAATCCCGGGGTGAGGACCTAGCGTTCAGGTCCTACACCTGGGTAAACTACTGCATGAAGATCTGGAGCGGAGGAGGTGAGTTAATTGTCCTTTATGACATTTAATGTATAACGGGTACAACAGGTCAACCACAATACAGCTAATGAAAGGATAGCCTATAATGAACCGTAACCATACTGTATATATGCAAATTGTGGGGAACATAACATTTAAACCTGGTTCTACCTGGCACACAGGGTACCCCCACACTTACCAGCAATTAAGGAGATCTTTTTAACCCTAATTGGCAATATCACCGGTTTAGAAGCAAATTCAGAACAACCACAGTGGAATTCAAAAAACGACTCCCAACGGGGGTGGAGAGATCCTTGCAAAGAATTTCGGTACATTTTCCCTTACTCTAGTATTGAGACGGAGATGTCTTCTGGCCCACATAAGGAAATTCTACACTCCAACCAAAATTATTATTCCCTTCCTATCACATATAATGAAGTTTTAATATCATACATTTAGTAAACTGAGAAAGTGATGAAGGCTGCTTCATCCCCTACATAAAACCCCAGTCCACCCTCAACACGCCATCCTTGGGGGAAAGAAGCCTATGGTTTTTACCATTCTCACAGTGACAAACCCTTTCCCACTTGGACCTCAACCTTTTATCTTCAAGTCTTTTAATGATCTGGAGGGCTGATAACACTGGCTAATGATCTGGAGGGCTAATAACACTGGCTAATGATCTAGAGGGCTAATAACACTGGGTAATGATCTGGAGGGCTAATAACACTGGCTAATCTGGAGGGCTGATAACACTGGGTAATTATCTGGAGGGCTAGCAACACTGGTTAATGATCTAGAGGGCTAGCAACACTGGTTAATGATCTGGAGGACTGAAAACACTGGCTAAGCATCTGGAGGGCTGATGTAACACTGGCTAATGAACTGGAGAGCCGACTAACACCGGCTAATGTACTGGAGGGCTGGCTAATAATAAATGTGATTATATACCTGAGCCCCCCCATATATTGCTATATATGGGGGGGCTCTTTGTAGTGTTCAAAAATCCTTCCCTAAACCTGGGCACATTATAACTATATTAATAAGGGGAATGGAGGATATTGACCATGTAGACAGATTAGATACATTATAACTATATCAATAAGGGGAATGGAGGATATGACTATGTAGACAGATTAGATACATTATAACTGTATCCGACACTGTAAATCTATTCCCGATCCCCATTCACTATTAGCCCTACAGCGTCCCTCTTTTTCAAGGTATAATTGAGCTTTGAAGTCTGAAAGTTTAGCGGCAAAGACATTACTGTAAGGGACGGAAGTGACCGTACAGAGACGCTGATCCTGGTTCCCACTTATTGTTATAAAGACACAATAATTCGACTTCATTCTTATATTACACACAGCACCACAAACCACAAGTCCCAGTAAGGGTGGATATCATGGCCCAAACATACATCTGACCTGGTGTCATTGAACATCTCTATAGAAACCTGTGGTTCCCCTATTACAAAGAGCAAACTCCTACCTTTAATCTGCCCCCAGGACCTATTTAAACTACGTGGGGCTGTACCACTCAAAGATCTGCCCCCCTAGGCTTGGGCAAGTCCATGTGTATCCTACACCACCATCTGCCACATCACCCTCCCCTGGAACTCTTTATAGCTTTTAAAGATGGCCGCAAGCCTGAAAAGGAACGTTTGCCAATTAAAGGCAAAGTAAAGCATAGAAAGTTCCCCTTTAAACTGGCAGGCAGCCAACAGCATTCCTCCGGACGACTGACACCAAATGATACGACATGGAAACTCTCTTGCTATAAAACAAGGTTTAATTCCTTTATTAATGGGTTTATGCACTAAAAAAAGTAATAAATACAATAAAAGGCAAGTAACTGAGGCACTTACGTTACCCACAGGGGCAGAGAAGTCTCAATACGCCCCACGGATGACCACATCCGAGCTGAACATTAAGGCATTTTAGTGTTAGACAAGGCACAGAGAGCAGACGTCTTCTTTCCCATCTAGAGCATTACATGTAGATACAAGGGATAAAGGTCTATGGGAATGGGTTAGAGAATGGCTGCATTGTCTCTCCGAGCCCTCGAGGGGGGGAAATTATGCAAAAATACTTCATTTTCACTGCACCCAATGGGGCAAGTACCGTCTGAATACAGATACATAAATGTGTGTGTACATACGAACAGCGTACCTCTCCGTTTGTGATTCTACACACATGCATGTGGCCATCAATGGTGTACACACAAACAAGCTTTATGTTCCTTTTTAAAGTCGGATCCCTATAAGTTGAATATAAAACGATTCTTCTTAATTCCATCCATGACAGAGTCCCTGACCCTGTCCACTTGGCTGCGTCCTTACAAATACTTCCACTAAATACTTCCAGAACACGGCTTGTTAACTAAACCGTCCCCCTGAGCAGGACAAACGGCAATATCCACTCATTCAGTCCTGGTAATGTGACGAAGGATCATTCACTGATGTTTACAGAAATGTAAAAAATTCTAGGCAACTTGTTGGTTCTAACTAGTGTCATGTGCAGAGCCCATAGGTATAATGGGGCAGGAACGGGTAACATCCTAGCTTCACATAACATCCACAAAGAACTCGCTAGGGTTGCCCATCGCCATATGAAAAGACTGACGGCTGGCCGTGAGCTCTGGGGGAACAGAGGCAAGGTCGCGTACAAGAGGGGGTGCTCCGGGAGGAACAGATGAAGGTGGGCAAGCTCCAGGAGGTGGTAAGGGAGGAGGGGGCATCATCATGAGCATCATAGGATTGTAGGAGAGTGGGACACCTGGTGCAGCATAGGAGTGAACAGAGGGTGGATGATGAGGCGGAGGACGCGAAGATGTGGATCTCTCACTGGGAGGCCCAACCTCTACTCCTCCTCCCACTCTTCTTATGCTGCTACGGGTTGAGTACTCCGATTCGCTCCCAGAGCCAGACTTCGAGTCACCCCCACCACCTCCGGAACGATCTTCCTTTTGTATTCCACGTCCCCCATCGCTTCGGGTGGAACCGCTGCTCCTACTGCCTGTTGGAATCATGGAAGAGAATGAAATCATTATCCACCCATCAACATCACACATCCACCATTCTCCATCCATGAACATCACACATCCACCATTCTCCATCCATGAACATCACACATCCACCATTCTCCATCCATGGGGTTGGTAACATCCGAGTGTGAGTGCCTGCTAAACCAATAGTGGGTTGGTAACATCCGAGTGTGAGTGCCTGCTAAACCAATAGTGGGTTCTGATAGGACGGGGAAATACGGTCCGATCGAGAGATTCAATCTGATAGGACGGGGAAATACGGTCCGATCGAGAGATTCAATCTGATAGGACGGGGAAATATCGAGAGATCCAATCAGAGTAATCAGGGTAAAACGTGACAGTTAGGGCTAGACCACACTGCTGCGTTTTTTTTGCGTTTGCGCTTGCGATTTTTCAAAATTATTGAAAATGCGACAACGCAAAAAAAACACGCGTTTTTCGATGCGATTGCGTTTTGCGTTCTGCATTTTTAATCGCAATCGCATGCGTTTTCCTATACTTATTGAAGAAATCGCAATCGCAAACGCAACGAAAATCGCACATGAAATCGCATGCTATTGCGTTTGCGTTTCAGTGTGGCCCTTACAGACGGTATCAGGGTAAACGTGAGTTACAGACAGACGGTATCATGGTAAACGTGACAGTTACAGACAGACGGTATCAGGGTAAACGTGACAGTTATAGACAGTATCATGGTAAACGTGACAGTTACAGACGGACGGTATCAGGGTAAACATGACAGTTACAGACGGTATCAGGTTAAACGTGACAGTTACAGACGGTATCAGGTTAAACGTGACAGTTACAGACGGTATCAGGTTAAACGTGACAGTTCCAGACGGTATCAGGGTAAACGTGACAGTTACAGACGGTATCAGGGGAAACGTGACAGTTACAGACAGACAGTATCAGGGTAAACGTGACAGTTACAGACAGTATCAGGGTAAACGTGACAGTTACAGACAGACAGTATTAGGGTAAACGTGACAGTTACAGACAGACAGTATTAGGGTAAACGTGACAGTTACAGACAGTATCAGGGTAAACGTGACAGTTACAGACAGTATCAGGGTAAACGTGACAGTTACAGACAGTATCAGGGTAAACGTGACAGTTACACTCACGTGCACCCCCCCTTTCCCTTCTCCCTCTCATCATTGCAAGCCACCGCCCTCTCTCCACTCACCCCCACCTTCCCTTCTCTCCATCATACCCTGTCTCCATCACAGCCCTTCCCTTTCTCTCCACTCACCGCACCTTCCCTTCTCTCCACTCCCTGTGCACCACACCTTCCCTTCTCTCCACTCACCCACCTCCTTTCACTATGGCACCCACCTTCCCTTCTCTCCACTCACCCCTCACTCTATCACTCCCTTCCTCTCCCACTCACTTGCCCCCTCATCTTCCACTCGCCCTTCTCTCTCCACTCACACCCAAACCGCCCTTCTCCAAACCACTTCTCGTCCATCACCTCCTCCTCACTCACCACTTCCTTCTCCACTCCCGACCCTCCCTCCTCCACTCCTGCCCCCTTCCCTTCTCCCACTCCTGTCCCCATCCGTCTCTCCACTCTTCCCCACTTCCCTGTCTCTCCACTCACTGTCACCCCCCTCTTCTTCCTCATTCCTCTCCTCCTCCCTCATGTCACCCCACCTTCCCTCTCTTCCCTCATTCCCTTCCCTTCCTCACCCTCACTCTCCCTTTCTCTCAAATCTGCACCGTCCTTCTCCTCCACTCATTGAACCAACCTTCCCTTCTCACTCAGTGCACTCCCTTTCTCCATTGCCCTCCTTCTACCCTCTCACCTTCCGTCTCCCCCTCACCCCACATTCCTTCTCCATCTCCCTTCCCTCTCCAATCCTTCCCTTTCTCTCTCTCCACATCACTGTGCACCACCTCCCCAATCATTGCCCTTCCCTTCACAACTCATGCACCTTCCCTTCTCCTCCACTCATTCACTCCCGACTATCCCGTCTGCACCCATCTCCTCCCCACAGGCCTTCCTTTCACACTCACTCCGCATGCACCTTCCGACTCTCCTCACAGTGCAACCCCCATTCCCTTCATCCACTATGTTGCACCACTCACACCACTCCAAAGACCTTCCCTTCTCTCCACTCATGTGACACCAACCTTCCCATCCTCTCCCTCATTGGCACCCCATTCCCTTTCTCCACTCACTGTGTCACACCCACCTCCCATCTACTGCCACTCCCAATGTTGACCACCTCCTATCACCATTGACCTTCGTCCTCTCTGCCCACTCACCTTCACCGTTCCCTTCTCTCCCACTCACCTGTCCCCACCTTCCCTTCTCTCCACTCATGTGCACCAATTCCCTTCTCTCCTGCACTCACTGTCACTCATTCCCTTCTCTCCACTCATGCACCTCACCTTCCCTCTCCTCACTCACCCCACCTTTCCTTCTCTCCTTCTCACCATTGTTCACCTTCCCTTCTCTCATCACCCATGCAATGCCTTCCCTTCTCTCCACTCATGCACCTTCCCTTCTCTTCCACTCACTGTGCACCACACCTTACATTTTCTCTCCACTCACTGTGCACCCAACTTTTCCCTTCTCTCCACTCATGCACCCTTCCCTTTCCACTTCACTTCTCTCCACTATCTCTCCACCCTCACCTGTACCTATCTCCCACCACCTTCCCTTCTCTCCACTCATATTGCACCATTCCTCCTCACTCCCCCTCTTCTCTCCACTACGATCTCCCTTGCCCATTCCATTGCACACACTTCCCCTCTACTTCACGCACCTCACTCTTCACTCCCTGCACCTTCCCTTCTCTCCACTCATCGCAAAGCAGCCTTCCTCTCTCTCCACTCACGCCACCTTCCCTTCCCTATCCCACTCACGCACTCTTCCCTTCTCTCCCATCCTTGCACTGCCTCTCTCCCTCATGTCCACCTCATCTCGTCACTCACTGTGCACCCCACCTTCCCTTCTCCTATGTCCCATCCTTCCACTCTCATGTGCACGTTCACCCCACCTTCCGCTTCTCTCTCTCCCACTCATTGCACATTCCCTCGCTCCACGCACTGGCACCCCACCTTTCCCTCTCTCACTCATTTGCACCTTCCTTCTCTCCACGCACTGTGCACCCCCTCACTTTCACTATTGCCCTCCTTTCCTCACTACTGTGCACCCCACCTTCCCTTCTCTCAACTCATTGCACCTTCCCTTTCCTCTCCTCACTCACCCACTTCCCTTCTCTTCTCCACTCACCTCACCTTCCCTCTCCATCTGTCCCCACATCCTTCTACACCACCTGTGCCCATTCATTCCCATCTCCTCTCCACTCATTGCACCTTCCCTCCTCACTCACACTCCACTTTCCCTTCTCTACATCACTGCACCCCCACCTTCCCTTCTCTCCACTCATCCCCACTTCCCTTCTTCTCTCCACTCATTCACAGCACCTTCCACTTCTCTCCACTCATGCCACCTTCCCTTCCTTATCCACATCCACTCCATCCTTCCAATCACCTTCCCTTCTCTCCACTCAGCTGCCTTCACCTCTACAACCTGCCCTTCTCTCTCCACTCACTGTGCACCCCACTTCCCTTCTCTCCACGCCACCACTTCCACTTCCCACTCATTGCACTCCCTTATCTCCAACCAACTGTGCACCCCCACCTTCCCTTCTCTCCACTCATTGCACCCTTCTCACTTGGCACCCCCTTCCTTCTCCACTCACTGTGCACCCCACCTCCCTTCTCTCCATGCACTTCTACTAACCCCTTCGCACTCTCCATACCGCTTCTCTCTTCCACTCTGCACCACTTCTCCTACGCAAATCCATTCCTCACCACCACTCCTATTCCTCATACCCTCTCTCTCCACTCATGCACCACCTTCCCTCTCCACTCACACTTCCTTCTCTAACAACCCCACCTCCCTTCTCTCCACACGCACTTCCCTTCTCTCCACTCACTTGACAACCTTCCCTACTCTCCCCTCACTGTGACCCACCTTCCATTCTCTCCACTCACTTGTGCACCCCACCTTCCTTCTCTCCCTCACTGTGCACCCCACCATTTCCCCCATCATTCTTCATTCTCTCACTCCTGCCCACATTGCTCTCCAATTGCACTCACTTTGCTCATCAGTGCACCATTACTCCTCACTCATTCCTCCCTCTACGCTTCCTTGCACACACCTTCACTTCTCCACTCATTCATCCCTTCTCTCCACTCAACCTGTCCACCTCATAACATCCCTTCCCTTCTCTCCACTCATGTCACCCCCTTCCCTTCTCTCACACTCATTGGCACCCACCTTCCCTTCTCTCACTCATTGCACCTTCCCTTCTCTCCACTCATTACTCCTTCTGCAACACGTCACCCACTTAACTTTCTCCACTCATTGACCTTCCCTTCTCTCCAACATGCCCTCTATCTCACTTGCACCTTCCCTCTCGCCACTCATTGACCTTCCATTCTCTCCACTCATGTGATCCCCCCCACCTTCCCTTCTCTCATCCCATTGCAACCCCCTTCCCTTCTCTCCACTCATTGCACTTCCCTTATCTCCACTCACTGTGCCCCCCACCTTCCTTCTCGTCTCTCACTCCATTGCACTCCCGCTCACTCCTGCACCTTCCACTCTTCCACTATAATCCGTCTCTCACTCACTGTGCACACCCCAACCTTGCCCTTCTCTCCACTCATTGCAACTTCCCTTCTCTCCCACTCACTGTGCACCCCACCTTCCCTTCTCTCCCTCACTGTGCACCCCAACCTTTCCCTTCTCCTCATGCATCCCTCCCACCTGGCCCATCCTGCCACTCACGGCAACCTCACTTCCCTTCTCTCTCCCACTCACCTGTGCACCCCCACACCTTCCCTTCTCTCCCTCACTGACCAACCTTCCCCTTCCTCACTCACTTGCACCCCCACTTCTTCTGCTCCACTTCACTGTGCAACCCCACCTTCCGCCCTTCTCTCCACTCATACTGTGCACCCCACTTCCCTTCTCCCACTCATGTGCACCCCACCTTCCCTCTCTCTCCACTCACTGTGCCCCCAATCCTTCCCTTCTCTCCACTCCACGACAACCCCACTTACCTTCTCGCCACTCACCGACCTTCCCTCTCATTCCACATCCCGGCAACCTCCTTCTCTCCAGCTCACCGCACCTTCCCTTCTCCTCCGAACCTCCCCTCTCCACTCCAGTGCAACCACCACTTACCCTTCTCTCCCACTCACCGCACCGTTCCCTTCTCTCACTCTCACGCACCACCTTCACTTCCTCCACTCACCGCCTACTTCTCTTCCCGCCACACTCACGTGCACACACCTCCCTTCTCTCACTCCCGCACTTCCCTCTCTCACTCACCCCAACCTATCCCTTCTCTCCACTTCACCGCACCTTTCCTTCTTCCCACTCACCCACCTTCCCTTCTCTCCACTCACATCACCGCACCTTCCCTTCTAGTCCACTCACTGTGCACACGCACCTTCCCTTCTCTCCACTCACCCACCTCCCTTCTCTCCACTCACCCACCTTTCCCTTCTTTAACTCACCGCACCCCCCTTCCCTTCTCTCCACTCGACTGTTGCACCTCCCTTCCCTTCTCTCCACTCACTGTGCACCGCACCTCCCCCTGTTCTCCACTCACTGGTGCAACCGCACCTTCCCTTCTCGCACTCACCGCAACTTCCCTTCTCTCCACTCAGTGTTTCAGTTCTGCGTTTTCTTCAGGTAAATGACTTAACTTTGGAATAGTGAGCAATACGATGCCAGTTCGAGTCTGAGGGAAATTGTCCATAAACCAGGGTAAGTGAAGACCAGAGTTTATTGACATTGGTAAAACGTTTATATTTCCATTCCTGCCCCATGCCCCATTTTGTTCTTTCAGGCCCATTGTCCTACGGTAGCCAAATGCTGGGACCCCCTCCCCCCAAGATACTTTACACTTCCCGCAGTGAGTTACACTTGTTTATTCACACATGCATCTGTCTGTCTTAACTGTCTACGTTTACTGATCTGTCCTTTACTGACGTATACCCCTGATCTGTTAACTGCTTCACGTCGTACCTTGTTACCCTGATACTGTTAACTGTCCTTCAACCATTGTGGGGTCGTTACCTGCCACGTTTCAACTGTCTTACGTCCGTACCTACTGTTGTCCTATGACGTACTGTACTGTTGAACTGTCACTTTACCCTGATACTGTCTGTCGAACTGTCACGTTTACGCCTAATACTGTCGTCGTAAACTGTCAGTTACCCTGATACGGGTCTGTAACTGTCACGTTTACCCATATCCTTCTTAACTGTCAGCTTTACCCTGATACTGTCTGTCTAACTGTCACGTTTACGATAACTGTCTGTACTGTCAGTTTACCTGATAGCTGGTCTGCTGTCTGGTAACGTCACTTTACCCTGACTCTGTCTGTAAACTGTCACGTTTACCCGGATGTACCTGTCTGTAACTGTCACGTTTACCCTGATACGTCTGTCTCATACGAACTGTCCCTGAACTGTCACGTTTACCCTAACACTGCCGTCTATACTGTCCTTTATGATACTCCCGTACGCCCCTACTGTCTTTACTGTCAGTTACCCTGATACTACTGTCTGTAACTGTCCACGTTTCCCCTGATACTGTATTTAACTGATCACGTGTCCGATCGTTGTAACCCTGATACGTTTACCTGTCTAGTCTATTAAACGCTAAAACTCTGTAACGGCACTGTTTTACCTTGATCCTGTCTGTAACTGTCAGTTTGTACCATAACTGCTCTGTCTGTAAATGTCACCGTGGACCCTGATTACGTCTGTAACTGTTCACGTTTACCCTATACCTGTCTGTCGTGTAAACGTCACGTTTACCTGATACTGTCGGTAACTGTCACGTTTTACCCTGAATACTGTCTGTCTGAAACTGTAATTTTACACTGATACTGTCTGTAAACTGTCCACCATTTACCCTGATTACGTCGTCTGTAACTGTCACGTTTACCCTTATACTGTCTTGTCTACTTGTCGTTACAACGCGTCGGTACGTCCGTTACCCTGATACTGTCTGTAACTGTCAACTTTCCCTAACTCGTTGTAACTGTCACGTTAACCTGAATACTGTCTGTCACTGTCACGTTTTACCCTAGCTACTGGTCGAACTGTCCACGTTTACCCTGATACTGTCTGTAAACTGTCACGTTTCCTTACTTCAACTGTTACGTACATGTACCGTCAACTCATACGTACCTTGGAATGTCATTTCCCTGAACGTCTGAAAGTCAATTACCCGATACTTGTCATGTAACGTCACTACCTGATACTTTGTACTACCCTGATACTGTCTGACTGTACGTACATGATACTGTCTGTAAGCGTTTACCCTGATACTGTCTTAACGTCACGTTTAACCCTGATATGCTGCTGTAACGTGTCACGTTTACCTGATACATGCTAACTGTACGTTACCTGTACTGTTAACTGTCACGTTACCCTAATACTGTCTGTCTTTAACGGTCACGTTTACCCTAATTACTGTCTGTCTGTACTGTCAACGTTTACCCTCATTGTGGTACTTACTGTCCGTTTCCTAACGTTGAACTGTCACTTTACCCTGATACTGGTTGTTGTAACTGTCCACGTTTCCCTGATACCGTCTGTAACTGTCCACGTTTCCACCTGATACCGTCTGGAAACTGTCCGTTTAACCTGATTACCGTCGTAACTGCGTTAACCTGATATACCGTCGTACTGTCACGTTTTTAAAACCTGATACCGTCTGTAACTGTCATGTTTACCCCCTGTAACCGTCCGTCTGTACTGTCACGTTTACCATGCATACTGTCTATAACTGTCACGTGTTACCCTGATAACCGTCTGTCTGTAACTGTCACGTTTACCATGATTTAAACCGTTGGTCTGTACTCACGTTTACCTGATAACCGTCTGTAAGGGCCACACTGAAACGCACAACGCATAGCATGCGATTTCATGTGCGATTTGTGTGCGTTGCGATTGCGACTTACTTAATATATAGGAAACGCATGCGATGCGATTAAAAATGCAGAGACGCAAAACGCATCGCATCGAAAAACGCGTGTTTTTTTTGCGTTGTTCCTTTTCAATAATTTTGACCAATCGCCACGCCTTCAAATAGAAAAAACGCAGCCTGTGGTTTAGCCCTAACTGTCATCTTGTTTACCCTGATACTCAATGCTCTGTATTCTTGCCATCGATTGAACTCTCGATGAACCGTTTCCCCGTCCTATCATATTGAAATTGATCAAAACTCTCGTGAAGATTCCCCGTTCCTATGTTCCGATCTCTCCATCGAGTGACCGTATTGTTCCCGTCCCTAAATCAGATGTGAATTTCTTCTCGATCGGAACCGTATTTCCCCGTCCTAATCAGATTGACTCTCTCTGCTCGGATCTCGAACCCGTCATCATCACTATCGATCGAACGCATTCCTCATCAGATTGAATCTCTCGGTCGGACGCGTATTTCCCCGTCCTAATCAGATTGAAATCTCTCGATCTGTAACCGTATTTCCCCGTCCTCATCAGATTGAATCTCTCGATCGGACCGTATTTCCCCGTCCTATCAGTTAATCTTCTGATCGGGAGCGTTTTTCCTCCGTTTTTCCCGTATCGGGAACCCTCGATCGACCGTTTTTCCCCGTCCTATCAGATGTGATCTCCGATCGGACGTATTTTCCCTCCCTATCAGATTGAATCTCCGATCGGAACCGTATTTCCCCGTCCTATCAGATGGAATCTCTCGATCGGACCGTATTTCCCCCCGTCCTATCAGATTGAATCGTCTCGATACCGGACCGTAATTTCCCCCAGCCTTACCTATCAATTGAATCTCTCGATCGGAACGATTCTTCCGTCCTATCAGATTGAATCTCTCCGCCCATCGACCGTATTTCCTTCCCGTCCTATCCAGATTGAATCTCTCGATCGAGACCGTTATTTCCCCCCCGTCCTAAATCAGATGAATCTCTCGATCGGACCGTATTTTCCCCGTCCTATCAGATTGAATCTACTCGATCGGACCGTATTTCCCCGTCCTATATTATCCGATCGAAGTATCCCGTACTATCAATGATCTCTCGATCGGACCGTTATTTCCTTCCCGTCTACAGATTGAATCTCTCGATCGGAACCGTATTTCCATCTTCTTTTTCCGTCCTATCAGATCTTCTGTCTCATCGTTCTATTAGTTTTCATCATTCTTCCCCTTTGAACAGATAGCCTATTCAGCCTATGATCCGACTGCCTGGGGGGTCTCCACTCATCCGCTCTCAAGGGATCTTCCATGTACCCGGAGTGCTTATGAGTACATGACCTCACGCACCTCTCTGTGACCGAGAACTGAGTTGGAAGTATGTGGAACTGTGGGTTCAGAAGAGGGTTGTGGGTCGGCCATGTGTAACATGTGCTTTACCTCGGCCACCCAGGTCCATTCGAGGCTCCTTAATTAATATATCATTGGAAACCAGGGCCGAGATTTATCACTTCAGTTCTCCCCATCCCCAAACGTTTATTACCATATTTAGCGCACACACGGTCCCACCACTATTGGTTTAGCAGGCACTCACACCGGATGTTACCAACCCCCACTATTGGGTTAGCAGGCACTCACACTCGGAGTTACCAAACCCATATGGTTTAGCGGCACTCAACACTGGATGTTACCAACCCACTATTGGTTTAATGCAGGCAACTCACACTCGGATGTACAACCCACTATTGTTTTAGCAGGCAATCACCCTCGGATGTTACCACCAACATGTTCACTATCTGCGACCAATTGTTTAGCAGGCACTCCACACTACCGGCATTACCAACCACTATGTGGTTTTAGCAGGACACTCACCATCGGAGTTACCGAACCCCTATTGGTTTAGCAGGGCACTCACACTCGAATGTTACCAACCCACTATTGGTTTAGCCCTCACACTCGGATGTTCCACCCACTATTTGTTTACAGCGGCACTCAACCTCGATGTTACCAACTCCATATTGGTTTGCAGGCACTCACACTCGTTTACCAACCCACTATTGGTTTGAGCAGGCATCAACACTCGGGATGTTTACCAAACCCACATTGTTTAGCAGGACTCACACCGGATGTTACCAACCGCACTATTGGTTTAGAGCAGGCACTCACAACTAGCGGAATGTTACCAACCCACTATTGGTTTAGCAGGCAACTCACACTCGGATGTTACCAACCATATTGCGTTTAGCGCGCACTACACTCGGATGTTACCGAACCCACTATTGGTTTAGCAGGCACTCACACTCGGATGTTACCAACCCACTATTGGTTTAGCAGGCACTCACACTCGGATGTTACCAACCCACTATTGGTTTAGCAGGCACTCACACATCGGATGTTACTCAACCCACATTGGTTAGCAGGCACTACACACTGGGACTGACTGTTAAACCAACCCACTATTTGTTTAGCAGCACTCACCAGCTCGGATGTTACCAACCCACTATGTTTTAGCAGGCACTCACAACTCGATGATTACCAACCCACTATGTGGGTTTGAGCAGGCACTCACACATGGTGTTGGACCAACCCACTATTGGTTTAGTAGCAGGCACCACACTCGGATGTTACCAACCCACTATTGGTTTTAGCAGGCCACTCACACTCGGATGTTAACCAACCCCACTATTGGGTTGACAGGCACATCACATCGGATGTTCCAACCCCACTATTGTTTAGCAGGCAACTCACACTCAGATGTTACCAACCCACTATTGGTTAGCAGGCCACTCACACTCGGATGTTACCAACCCACTATTGTTTAGCAGCCACTCCACCCTCGGATGTTACCACCCCTATTGGTGTAAGCAGGCACTAACACTAGGATGGTTACAAACCCCCACTATTGGTTTAGCAGGCACTACCACACTCGGAGTTACACACCCCACTATGGTTTAGCAGGCACTCACAACTCGGATGTCCAACCCCACTATTGTTTAGCATGGCACTCACCACTACACATCGGATGTTGGTGTTTGCACTGACTTGACTTTATCAGACTCCTTCAAAAATAATAATAAATAAGCATTTTTAGCTTTCCGTTCTCCTTTAAGTGTGCGATTGTGTAGACGTGTTTTGTCAGTACACAGCTGGGTGGTGGGTGTTAGAATGTCGTTACGGAGGCGAATTCCCCTGAAAGTTCCCCTTTGTTTTGGATGCATTGGGCTCCGTTGGTTTCTTAACAGGAAGCAAAATCCCTTGGCTGGAGATTAGCAGTGGGGTCACTCAGGATCACCCCCTCCCTCATTTCCAGATCTAGAATGTGATGTTTAATGAGATCATTATGTGGTAACGTTAACTGTTTCCCGTCCTACAGTGTCCCACGCTCTGTTCCATCTGGTTGTCGCTCTTTCAGCCTCTCGGTACAACACAGACCTGGCATCCGTAGTGAAGGTCATGGCTTCGCCTGAATCTGGCCTTGAGTTCGAGATCGCATGTGGCTCAAAATCACCATCCCCAACGCCTTCCTGGTGAGACCTTTTCCCTGCTCTCCTCTCATGGTATTAATGGGCCGCCAGAGCGGGAGCTGGAGCTAATGGCAGAAAGGGAGGAATGTGCAGGTTTTCGGATTGAACAGGAGTAATTTGGCCAATTGCCAATCCCAAATCGTATCCAGCTGCTAATTAATGGCAGCAACATCATAGGAAGCCTTTCCTGCCCACCAAACCGTTCCTCCCATCCTATGTTTTGATGGAATAGTCTGGGACTGCTCTTGCGCCTTGGGTTGCAGACGTTGGGTTATTAAAATAAATGCCTTTTTGGTTGGGGTTTAGAATAAAATGAACGACTGTGTGCCTTGAGAAAACATTTGTAATGATAGAGAACTGGTTATGGATCGCAAACAGAGAGTGGTGGTCAATGGAGCTACATCTATTGGGTAAAGTTCTAAGTGGGGCCTCACTTCAAATCACACACTATTTCTCCTGTCTTGTACTGAGACTCGCCTGCAGAAGGCAGTTATGAATGCGGGAGTCGAACATGCTGTCCCTTGGAACCTGCAACTCTCGGAGACACATTCTGACTAGTCAACATATGGGAGGTATCCGGTTAGATACCACGGATATACCATGACCTAAATGTATGAGAACATTAACACACAGTAAAGCATTGTTAACTCTAGATTCTGTTCTAAAGTATGGTCATTCCTTCTATTGATGGCAGGCTCAGATGTGGGGGACTGGTTGTATCACCATGTTAGGGATTTCAGGTCGGCGGAGGGCCCGTAAGTTTGCCAGTAATTTGCTGAAGGCGGGGTTATTAATCGCCTACTGTGAACAAGATCACATTCTCAGAGCAATGTTACTATATCTTTGGGGACCTCAGTAGCTGCGAAATTGTAAGTATCCCCCGTAATATGAGCCAATAGTCTATTACCTGGCTCCCTGTTTACTGACCTGGGACTCTCTTCCGATATGGCCAATCTCTCACTAAATGACAATGATGGATCCAGCGGGCTTCTGACCAGGACACTTTGGCACCTCTGCGCGTTATCTGGAGCGTCCCTGGCCTTTGCTTCCAACTTTTTCCTACAGTACCCCAGCCCCTCATCCTTATAATCCCCAGCCTCCTGCCTACCACGAGTTGTCCTCGTACAGCTATGCCTAGGCATTGCTGGCAGCCACACAGTGAAGGTGAGTCTGAAATGGGAGATATTAGAATGATCAATGGTTGATATATTAACTAATGATGATAGGTGTTATCATGGAGATGATACTGATGTTAATTGTGGGGGTTGGTGATGGATAAAGCGTAAATGATGATGGTTGGATGTTGTTGATGGAAAAAATGGATACATCATGTGGATTTGGTGATGGATCTGATGTGGAAATGTTAATGGCTCATATATGAATTTGTTTGTTGATGAGTGCTGATCAGGATGTTGTTTTAGAATGCTGTTAATGGTAAGTTTGGATAATATAAGGTGGTGTTGGTTGATGGTTATGTATGGATGCATGAGGTTACCTGGTGGATAAGGGTAGAGGATGTTGTTGATGGAAATGGGGTTGTTGATTTGATGATGGAGAATGGTGATGTGTGATGTGTGGATGGATAATGGTATGTGTATGTTCTGATGAGAATGGTGGATGTGTGATTTCATGGATGGAGAATGGTGGATTGTATTTTCATGGAGAGAGAATGTGATGTGGTTGTGTTTGATGGATGGTATATGTGGATGGTGTGATGTTATGGTGGATATGGTGGCTGTGTTGTTGTGTGGGTGGTGATGTGTGCTGATATGTGGTGGACCTGGTGTGTGATGCATTATGTTGTGCATGGCTGGACGGCTGTGGAAGTGGAATGTGTTGCATGGATGGAGAAGTGGTGGATGTGTGGTATTTATGTGGATGGTGGGCATGGATGGTGAGAATGGTGGATGTGTGATGTTGATGGATGGAGACATGGTGGATGTGTGATGTTGATGGATGGAGAATGGTGTGGATGTGTGATGATTATGGATGGAGAATGGTGGAATGGTGGTGTGTGCGCTGGGCTGGTGGACTGTGTGGACGTTTCGCTGGCGACTGGTGCATGGTGCTGAATATGGAGGGACTGTGGCTGGTCCTGTGTGATGTGATTGCGTGATCGTTCAGACTGGATGGTGCTGTGTGACTGTTTGTGGACTGGTGGAATTCCGGTGAGTGATGGTGGAACTGTTGTGTATTTCATGGACTGGAAGGACTGTGTGAGCCTGTGTGAGAATGTTCCTGGCTGAGCGTGTCTGTGCGTGCGGGTGTGCTTTTCGGCCCTGTGGCTGTTCTGGGGACTGTGTTGTGTCTCATGGCTGGTCCGGTGTGCTGTGTTGACTGGTGGGCCTGGTGGGTGTGTGCTGTTGAGCTGGGACTGGTGCCTGTTGGAGTGAGTGGAATTGGTGCTGTGACTGTGCTGGTGGAGATGGGTGCGTGTGCTCGTTGCATGAGGACGATGGCCTGATGGTGGTGATGTTCGCTGGGATGGGGATGTTCATGGATGAAAGCTGATGTGTGATGTTCAGTGAGGTGTGTGATGTTAGATGCGATGATGGGATGGTGATAGATGTTAGACATGAATGGGGGCGGTTGAGAGCTAAGGAGGGGGAATGATGATGCGATGTGATGTGTGATGTGATTGAAAATGATTGGATGTTGGATGGAGAATGGTGGATGTGTGAGTGTTCATGGATGATTGGATGTGTGTTATGGAGAATGGGGGATGTGATGTCATGTGTTGGGTGGAGTCATGGTAATTGTTGGATAATAAATAATGGTGGGGTGGTTGGTTGATGGTTCATGATGAGTGGATGCATGAGGGGTTGACTCTGGGTGGATACTGGTAGACGGTAGTTGGTTGATGGAGGAATGGTGGGTGGTGATGTTGCATGGATGGAGAATGGTGATTTGTGTGAGGATATTGATGCTGTTTGATTACTGGATGGGATGTGTGCTGTTCTGGATGGAGAATGGTGGATGTGGTGATGTCATGGATGCGCTGGTGGATGTGTGTTTCGATGGATGGAGAATGGTGGATGTGTTGGATGGTTGTGGAGGAGATGGTGGATGGGTGATGTTGATGGTATGTAGAATGGTGGATGTGTGATGTGATGGATGAGAAGGGTGGAGGTGGATGTGGGGTGGAATGGGGATGTGATGTGAGTGGAGAAATGTGGATGTTGTGATTTCATGGTATGGAGAATGGTGGATGTGTGCTGTTCATGGATGGAGAATGGTGATGTGTGATGTTGATGTTGATGATGATGGATGGGAGAATGGGTGGATGGTGATGTGTGATGGATGATCATGGTGGATGTTGATGTTGATGGATGGATAATAGTGGATGTGTGATGTGTGGATGGAATGGTTGATGGTGATGTGATAGATGGAGAATGTGGATGTGTGATTTCATGGATGAGAATGGTGGATGTGTGATGTTCATGATGGAGAATGGTGGATTGGTGCTGATGTTGGTGGAGTGAGAATGGTGGATGTGTGAGTTTCATGGATGGAGAATGTTGTTGTGTGCATGTTTGATGAATGGTGTGAATCGCGTTGAATGTGTGGATTGGATGCATGATGTTGATGGATGGAGCAATGGTGGATGCATGATGTTCATGGATGGAGAATGGTGTAGCGTGTGATGTTGATGGATGGTGGATGCGGATGTTGGTGGATGGAGAATGGTGGATGCATGATGTTCATGGATGGAGATGGTGGATGTGGATGTTGATGGATGGAGAATGGTGGATGTGTGATGTTCATGGATGGAGAGGTGGATGTGTGATGTTCAGGATGAGAAATGTGGATGTGTGAATGTTCTGGATGGGAGAATGGGGATGTGTGATTTGATGGGTATAATGATTTCATTCTCTTCCATGATCCAACAGCAGTAGGAGCAGCGGTTCCCACCCCCGAAGCGATGGGGACGTGGATACAAAAGGAAGATCGTTCCGGAGGTGGTGGGGGTGACTCGAAGTCTGGCTCTGGGAGCGAATCGGAGTACTCAACCCGTAGCAGCATAAGAAAGTGGGAGGAGGAGTGAGGTTGGGCCTCCCAGTGAGAGATCCACATCTTCGCGTCCTCCGCCTCATCATCCACCCTCTGTTCACCCTATGCTGCACCAGGTGTCCCACTCTCCTACAATCCTATGATCTCATGATGTGCCCCCTCCTCCCTACACCACCTCCTGGAGCGGCCCACCTTCATCTGTTCCTCCCGAGCACCCCCTCTTGTACGCGACCTTGCCTCTGTTTCCCCCAGAGCTCACGGCCAGCGTCAGTCTTTTCATATGTGCGAGCAACCCTAGCGAGTTCTTTGTGGATGTTATGTGAAGCGAGATGTTACCGTTCCTGCCCCATTATACCTATGGCTCTGCCATGACACTAGTTAGAACCAACAAGTTGCCTAGAATTTTTTTACATTTCGGTAAACATCAGTGAATGATCCTTCGTCACATTACAGGACTGAATGATGGATATTGCCGTTGTCCTGCTCAGGGGGACGTTTAGTTAACAAGCCGTGTTCTGTGAAGGTATTTAGTGGAAGTATTTGTAGGACGCAGCCAGGGACAGGGGTCAGGACTCTGTCATGGATGGAATTAAGAAGAATCGTTTTTTATTCAACTTATAGGGATCCGACTTTAAAAAGGAAACATAAAGCTTGTTTGTGTGTACACCATGATGGCCACATGCATGTGTGTAGAATCACAAACGGAGAGGTACGCTGTTCGTATGTACACCACATTTATGTATCTGTATTCAGACGGGTACTTGCCCCATGGGTGCAGTGAAAATGAAGTATTTTGCATAATTTCCCCCCCTCGAGGGCTCGGAGAGACAATGCAGCCATTCTCTAACCCATTCCGCATAGACTTTATCCCTTGTATCTACATGTAATGCTCTAGATGGAAGAAGGACGTCTGCTCTCTGTGCCTTGTCTACACTAAAAATGCCTTAATGTTCAGCTCGGATGTGGTCATCCGTGGGGTATTGAGACTTCTCTGCCCTGTGGGTAACGTAAGTGCTCAGTTTACTGCCTTTTATTGTATTTATTACTTTTTTTAGTGCATAAACCCATTAATAAAGGAAATTAACCCTTGTTTATAGCAAGAGAGTTCCATGTCGTATCTTTGGTGTCAGTCGTCCGAGGAATGCTGTTGGCTGCCCTGCCAGTTTAAGGGGAACTTTTCTAATGCTTTACTTTGCCTTTAATTGGCACACGTTCCTTTTCAGGCTTGCGGCCATCTTTAAAAGCTATAAAAGTTCCAGGGGAGGGTGATGTGGCAGATGGTGTGTAGATACACATGACTTGCCAAGCCTAGGGGGGCAGATCTTTGAGTGGTACAGCCCACGTAGTTTTAAAATAGGTCCTGGGGCCAGATTAAAGGGTAGGAGTTTGCTCTTTGTAATAGGGGAACACAGGTTTCTATAGAGATGTTCAATGACACCGGTCAGTATGTATGTTTGGGCCATGATATCACCTTACTGGGATTGGTGGTTTGTGGTGCGGTGTAAATATAAGAATGAAGTCGAATTATTGTGTCTTCTTATACAATAAGTGGGAACCAGGATCAGCGTCTCTATCGTTCACTTCCGTCCCTTACAGTAATGTCTTTGCCGTCTAAACTTTCAGACTTCAAAGCTCAATTATCTTGAAAAGAGGGACGCTGTAGGGCTAATAGTGAATGGGGATCGGAATAGATTTACAGTGTCGGATCCAGTTATATATGTATCTAATCTGTCTACATAGTCATATCTCCATTCCCTTATTGATATAGTTTATGGATCTAATCTGTCTACATGGTCAATATCCTCCATTCCCCTTATTAATATAGTTATAATGTGCCAGGTTTAGGGAAGGTTTTTTGAACACTACAAAGAGCCCCCCATATATAGCAATATATGGGGGGGCTCAGGTATATAATCACATTTATTATTATCCAGCCCTCCAGTACCATTAGCCGGTGTTCTCGGCTGCTCCAGTTCATTAGCCAGTGTTACATCAAATCAGCCCTCCAGATGCTTAGCCAGTGTTTTCAGTCAGTCCCCAGATCATTAACCAGTGTTGCTAGCCCTCTAGATCATTAACAGTGTTGCTAAGCCTCCAGATAATTACCCATTGTTATCATCAGCCCT
Organism: Hymenochirus boettgeri; assembly: GCA_019447015.1. Lineage (NCBI taxonomy): Eukaryota > Metazoa > Chordata > Amphibia > Anura > Pipidae > Hymenochirus > Hymenochirus boettgeri. The sequence goes on along the minus strand of JAACNH010000154.1, from coordinate 341,358 downwards.
CCAGATTAGCCAGTGTATTCGCCCTCCAGATCATTACCGTGTTATTAGCCCTCTAGATCATTAGCCAGTGTTATTAGCCCTCCAGATCATTAGCCAGTGTTATCAGCCCTCCAGATCATTAACCAGTGTTGCTAGCCCTCCAGATCCTTAACCAGTGTTGCTAGCCCTCCAGATCATTAACCAGTGTTATCAGCCCTCCAGATTAGCCAGTGTTATTAGCCCTCCAGTCATTAGCCAGTGTTATCACCCCCCAAGATCATTAGCCAGTGTTATCAGCCCTCCAGATCATTAACCAGTGTTGCTAGCCCTATCATTAACCAGTGTTATCAGCCCTCCAGATTTAGCAGTGTTATTAGCCCCCAGATCTAGACAGTGTTATTAGCCCTCCCGATCATTACACCTATTATCAGCCCTCCAGATCATTACTCGCTGTTGAAAGCCTCCAGATCATCACCCAGCATTGTCGTCCTGCAGATTATAAGCCAGTGTTGGTCAGCCCTCCAGATCCTAAGACAGTGTTATTAGCCCTCCAGATCATTAGCCAGTGTTATCAGCCCTCCAGATCATTACTCGCTGTTGAAAGCCCTCCAGATCATTACCCAGCATTGTCAGCCCTGCAGATTATAAGCCAGTGTTGGTCAGCCCTCCAGATCCTAAGACAGTGTTGTCAGCCCTCCAGATCATTAGCCAGTGTTATCAGCACTCCAGTATATTAGTATGCTAGTTATATTAACTACATCATACACTTGAAAATGTTGCAGGCAACCATATAAAATAAGAATAGTGCTCTTAAAATGGACGTAACTTAAACAAAGTGTGTGCGACCATAGCAAATTAGGTGTGGTCAAACATTTTATGATCTGCCATGAAAGGGCCACTTGGTTGTATTTGCCCCCCAGGCCAAAAGGTCCCAGTCCTCCCCTGAGAGGGGCAGCACGAATAAAGTCCTGAATGTAGGCATGGGAAGAGGTGACCCCAGTGGATGAGAGGAGGAGATCATTTGTGGAGCGGAGGTTTCGTCTGGGACGATACCGGTGGATCAGCTTTGAGATATATGAAGGGGCTGAATAGGATAGTGCTTTATAGGATAGGGTGAGATATATGGAGGGTCTGTGTTGGATAGTGCTTTATAGGATAGGGTGAGATATATGGAGGGCTGTGTTGGATAGTGCTTTATAGGATAGGGTGAGATATATGGAGGGGCTGTGTTGGATAGTGCTTTATAGGATAGGGTGAGATATATGGAGGGACTGTGTTGGATAGTGCTTTATAGGATAGGGTAAGCAGTGTGAACCTGATCCTTTGGGTGATGGGTAACCAGTGGAGGGACTGACAGAGATGAGAGGCATTAGAGAAGCGAGAAGAGAAATGAATGAGCCGGGCAGCAGAGTTGAGGATGGATTGAAGCGGTGCCAGGTGGTTGTTTGGTAAACCACACAGGAGTGTGTTGCAGTAGTCTAGCCGGGATATGATTAGGGCATGGACTAGGATTTTTGTAGCTTCGTTCGAGAGGAAGGGTCGAATGCTGGAGATGTTTTTGAATTGGAGCCGACAGGAATTGACAAGCGAATTGACATGAGGTTTGAAGGAAAGATCGGAATCTAGCGTTATTCCCAGGCAGCGGACATGAGGAGATGGGGATATGGGTGTGTTGTTAATATTAATAGTGAGACTAGGGAGGGGAACAGATCGTGAGGGTGGGAAAAGGACAAGTTCAGTTTTGTCCATGTTGAGTTTGAGGAAGCGGGAGGACATGAAGGGAGATGGCACTAAGGCAGTCGGGGACCTGGGATGTCAGTGTAGGGAGATCCGGGGCAGAGATTTAAATTTGGGTATCGTCCGCACACAAGTGATACTGGAACCCAAATGAACTAATGAGTTGTCCAAGGCCATGGGTGTAGATGGAGAAAAGAAGAGGACCGAGTACCGAGCCTTGCGGGAACCCCACAGGGAGGAGGCGAGGAGTGGAGCTAATTCCAGAGTGGAAAACACTAAAGGTCCTACCAGAGAGATAGGAGGATAGCCAAGAAAGTGCTAGATACCTAAGGAGGCCAGGATCTGAAGAAGTAGAGGGTGATGAACAGTATGAAAAGCAGAGGACAGACCAAGAAGAATGAGCAAAGAGCAGTGACCTTTAGATTTAGCACTAAGTAGATCATTGGTCACTTTAGTGAGGGCAGTGTCCGTGGAGTGGTTAGGGCGGAAGCCTGACTGGAGGTGGTTAAAGTGAGAGTTAGACAGGTGACTGACCAGGTCAGCATAGACATGTCTTTCCAGTAGTTTGGAAACAAAAGGGAGAAGGGAGATGTTCATGTTCTCCTTGATGGAATAATCCCTTCCTGTGATTGAGCTTCTTAAAGAATCACCTTGTTTTAATTTGAAGTTACCTACGTGTTGTAACCAGGTGCCAACAGATTCTTGTACAAGTCATTCTGAATTGAGAGATCCAGTCGGATGACTAGCGAAACGTCTTCAAGAACTAAACTTCAAGTCCAGTTGATCTAATTGAATACAACGGATAATAAGCTTGTTGGCTTCACACCAGGGGATTCCTGTTTCCTCTACCACGATCGCCTCAAGGAGAAGGAAAGCCTAAGAAATGTTCTCCATCGATGATCAGGACAATAACTCCATACCTCCCAACATTTGAAAACACAAAAGAGGGACAGTAAAAAGGAGAGTGAGTAGCGGGCGCGTTAGCGCCCGCGGCAAATTTTGGCCACACCCACTTTTATTAGGCCACACACATTTTCTTAAACCACTCCCGTCTTTCATAGGTTTCGCCCCCAATTTAAAGATAAATCCCATGAAAAAGAAGACTATATGCATACGCCACTACCCAGTATGCTAATATCAGTGTTTATTTGTGTTTGTCTGTATCTGTTTTTATAGTCTGGTCTGTATGTCTATCTTTTTCTGTCTGTCTATCTATCTATCTTTCTGTTCATCTTATCTATTTATCTCTTTCTGTCTGTCTACCTGTCTATTTGTCTATCTGCATCTTTTTATCTACCTGTATATTCATTTATCTCTGTCGGTCTGTCTATCTACCTGTTTTGTCTGTCTGTGTCAACCTATATCTATCTTTGCCACATACATACACTTAACCACACATATGACACAAACATGCACTGACATACAGGCACACAAACATGGACAAAAACTGACACACATACACTGACTGACATACTGAGACACACACATGCATTCATATACTGACACACACAAGACTCACACATGCACTGATATACTGAGACACACAAACAGATATACTGACACTGACACACACTACATACATGACACACATACACTGATATACGGACACATACACCACACACACATGGAGATATGCTGACACACACTACAAACATGACACAAACACATTATTTGGACACTCATGCACGTATACTGACACACTACACACATGACACACTCATGCACTGATACACACTACACACACATACAGATATATACTAAAACACAGTCTTGTCCCCCCAGGGCACACTACTGACTAGATATGAGGATAATAACTATCTGTGTACCTAACTGCCCCTCACTAGAAGCTAACACTGGCCCTGTAAGGGAAGGGATAATGTTTGGTGCCTGTATTTACTGTGTCTGTGCTGGACTAGTATCTAACTCTGTCACACTGCAAGTTCATCTGGAGTGTTTAAGTGACTGCACAGAGTCTCACACTCTCTCTCTCTCCAACCTCAATCCCCAGCAGCTCCGTTCTGGTCAAAGCCCCGCCCCCAGCATGCAGGACTGGGAGTCTCCAACTGCAGGGTCCTGACGCCTGCTAGTGCACTTCCGGTTTAGCGTTTTTACCCTAAAAAATGGACCAGACACCCGGAAAAAAACGGGGGAATGCGGGAACAGAGAGGGGGTGCCGGGACAGCGGGAAAGGACCCCAAAAACGGGACAGTCCCGCCGAAAACGGGACTGTTGGGAGCTATGATAACTCCATCATGAACAAACATGGCGGTCCACCCAAAGACATGTTCCATGGAGCTGGATCAAGGAGAGAATAAGAATATCTATCCCAGGATTCAGACTGAGGAGGATCACAGGAGGGACAATGATCGTGACCGGTTTCCATCTTTAAAAAAGGATCCACAAGAAAGGGGCCCGAAATCCACAACAAAAAACGATTTGCCACAGAGAAACAAGGGTCATCGCCTGAGGGAGAGGAAACTCAAGGACCAGGGAATGTTTTATCCATTCAGCCCCTTTAGCCACGAACTGTGTGTATTTAATAACGTTCTATCCTTTTACCACAGCAAGAATCAATCTGTTTTATACACTCGTTTTGAACCTCATTTAAGTCATTTCTCCAGAGCGATCAGCTCTTGAGCAATTTTCTTTCAAAGGGATTTTCTGTCTTAAAGGGATTTTTCTGTTTTTAAGGGAATTGAGAGCGTTAAAAAACTAAAGTGTTTATTAACTGTGGTTGCAGCCTAGTAAATGTACTAACCTAACACTATTTATTTCTAGGAGGGTGCCTGTGTAAGTAATTAATCACTGGTGTGTTTTTTGTTTTTTTTTACTACTTACTGCTTGAATAAGGTGGTAGGAATTGTTTGAGTAAACTCAAAGCACTGGATTACTAAAATAAATACTGGTGTTTAATCAGCACTGTTACCTGTAGAGCGGGGGCTGGCAAGAGACAAAGGAAAGGATTATTTTTTTTTCCTTTTCTCTGATTGGATGGGGGTGTAGCTAATGTGTACCCAGTGCATCCTCTAGAGGAACATGATGGGTTCATTCCACCTTCTATTTTGATTGACAGGCCTCTTCCAAAGCTATAAATAGTTGTGACCCGCCCCCTTCCTCAGTCTCTCTCTCCTGTCCGACCAATAACCCAATGAAACACCAGGGAGGGGAGGTTTCCACTGCTGTGCTGCGGACCAGGAGTAGAAAATAACGTTAAGACGTCGATATCATTTTCTAAATTTTCCTGCACAGCAGTGGAACATGATGGGAACTTAATAACCAATCAAAATCATTTCCTTTCGCTCCTGGAGCGGACTTTCCTTCCAAGGCGGTTCATATAGCAGATACTTTGTCTAATGGGGCCAGAGATGGAGGTGTTGCTGATATCTTCAGGGGAAACTTAGACAGAGAAGGACTCCAAAGTTCCTTTATGTATCAAAGTGATAGAGGTAACACTCAAGCAACAGGCAGTTTAACTGCAACAGGCGTGTTTATTTACATGTGCAACACAACATGTTTCGAGCCTCACAGGGCCCTTTGTCAAGTGTGGCTCCCCATTGCCCTGGGGTCCAGCAATGATAACTTTAGAGGAATAAGCTGGTCTGGTACAAGACTTGGTCCGAGCTGCAGTAATAGGACAAACGGTGAGTTTGTTTTGTGGAACTGAGACGTTGTTTGGAGAGTTTCAACACTAACATTGAACACATCCATAGCCAATGATTGACGGGAGGAATCCATATCCAATGATTGATGGGAGGAATCCATATCCAATGATTGACGGGAGGAATCCATATCCAATGATTGACAGGAGGAAGGACTAGATCCTGGTTAAAGTATTTCTTTATTCCAGCATCATCTAAACAGGACACGGGCACATCAGACACATTTCAGGGGACACGGCCCCTTAATGATAGATGACCAGCCCCATAATGGGTATCCTTATATAGGTACCTTAAAGGACAATTATACTCACCTTCCCTCCGCTCCAGATCTTCATGCAGGAAGAGGCCTTCCTATTGGCCTCGTCGCCAACGGGGAGGAGGGGGCGGAGCCTACAAGAGCAGTGTTGCTGCAACACGCTGCTGTAGGTTTCGTGAATCCCGGGGTGAGGACCTAGCGGTTCAGGTCCTCACCCTGGGTAAAAGCTACTGCATGAAGATCTGGAGCGGAGGGAAGGTGAGTATAATTGTCCTTTAATGACATAATGTATAACGGGTAACAACAGGTCAAACACAATACAGCTAATGAAAGGATAAGCCTATAAATGAACCGTACACATACTGTATATATCTCAAATTGTGGGGAACATAACATTTAAACCTTGGTTCTACCTGGCACACAGGGTACCCCCACACTTACCAAGCACATTAAGGAGATCTTTTTAACCCTAATTGGCAATATCACCGGTTTAGAAGCAAATTCAGAACAACCCACAGTGGAATATTCCAAAAAACGACTCCCAACGGGGGTGGAGAGATCCTTGCAAAGAATTTCGTGTACATGTTCCCTTACTCTAGTATTGAGACGGAGAGTCGTCTGGCCCACATAAGGAAATTCTTACACTCCAACCAATAAATTATTCCCTTCCTATCACAACTAATGTAAGTTTTAATATCATACATTATAGTAACTGAGAAAGTGATGTAAGGCTGCTTCATCCCCTACCTATAAAAACCCCAGTCCACCCTCAACCGCCATTCCTTGGGGGGAAAAGGAGCCTATGGATTTTACCATTCTCACAGTGACAAACCCTTTCCCAACTTGGACCCTAAACCTTTTATCTTCAAGTCTTAAGGGATGTCCACGTGTCCTCTGACATGTTCTATTGGTGAACAATGCCCCAGATAGTTTATTGTATGGCCCGTTAATGTAGTTATACACAGTAATCATATCCCCACGCAAGCGCCTTTTCTCCAGCGTACATAATTGTAACTTTTCCAGTCTCTCTTCATATTCAAGCTCCCCCAATCCCCTTATTAATTTAGTTGCCCTTCTCTGAACCCTTTCCATTTCAAAGATGTCCTTTTTGTACACAGGATTCCAAATTGCACTGCATATTCCAAATGAGGCCTTACCAATGCTTTGTAAAGAGGGAGAATTACATTTTCCTCCCTTGAATCCATACCTCTCTTTATACAAGACAATACCATGCTGGCTCTGGCTGTTGCCGCCTGGCACTGCTTGCTACCTTTAAGTTTGTTATCCACCAAAACTCCAAGATCCCTTTCCAACAGGGATTCACTTAACACAGAGCCATTTATAGTACAAGTAGCACAAGGATTTTTAAGTCCAAAATGCATCACCTTCCATTTATCAACATTGAATTTCATCTGCCACTTAGCAGCCCAATGTGACAATCTATCTAGATCCCCTGTAACGATTGCACATCCTCTGAAGTTTTTAATGGTCGACAAAGTTTAGTGTCGTCGGCAAACACAGAAACCTTGCTGACAATACCCACTTCCAAATCATTAATAAACAGATTAAATAGAAGCGGCCCCAACACAGAACCCTGTGGCACCCCACTTAGCACTTTAGTCCATAATGATGAAGCCCCATTAACAACTACTCTCTGCATCCTATTCTTTAACCAATTTTCTATCCATGTACAAATGTGACTCCCCAGACCAACAGACCTTAGCTTATTCATTAGTCGCCTATGGGGGACTGTATCAAAAGCCTTTGCAAAATCCAAGTAAACTACATCTACTGCTATGTCAGAGTCTAAATTTCTACTTACTTCCTCATAAAAGCCAAGCAAGTTAGTTTGACAAGATCTATTCCTCCTAAATCCATGCTGGTTACTACTTATAATGTCAGTCCTTGAAACATACTCTAGAACATGTTCCCTTATTAAACTTTCCAGGATCTTCCCCACCACTGAAGTTAAACTTACAGGCCTGTAATTACCCGGCTGTGAACGACTACCCTTTTTGAATATTGGAATAACATCAGCCTTTTTCCAATCCAGAGGCACACCACCGGACATGAGGGAATCAGCAAAAATAATAAACAATGGCCTAGATAAAACTGAACTTATCTCCCTAAGTACCCGAGGATGTATTTTATCCGGTCCAGGAGATTTATTAATATTAACCTTATTTAGTTCTTTCTGTACCATATCCTCGGTTACAATGGCCTAGATAAAACTGAACTTAGCTCCCTAAGTACCCGAGGGTGTATTTTATCCGGTCCAGGAGATTTATTAATATTAACCTTATTGAGTCTTTCTGACCATATCCTCGTTACAATGGCCTAGGATAAAAACTGAACTAGCGTCCCTACGTACCCGAGGTGTTGTTGTATTGTATCGGTCCAGTGAGATTTATTAATATTAACCTTATTATAGTTCTTTCTGTACCATATCCTCGGTTACAATGACCTAGAATAAACTGAACTTAGCTCCTAAGTACACCGAGGATGTATTTTATCCGGTCCAGGAGATTTATTAATTATTAACCTTATTTAGTTCTTTCTGTACCATATCCTCGGTTACAATGGCCTAGATAAAACTGAACTTAGCTCCTAAGTACCCGAGATTGTCTATTGTATTGTATCCGGTCCAGGAGATTTATTAATATTAACCTTATTTAGTTCTTTCTGTACCATATCCTCGGTTACAATGGCCTAGATAAAACTGAACTTAGCTCCCTAAGTACCCGAGGATGTATTGTATCCGGTCCAGGAGATTTACTAATATTAACCTTATTTAGTTCTTTCTGTACCATATCCTCGGTTAACCAAAGTGAACTTGAATCTTTTATACCATTATTGCTACTATACTCTATGATATCTGTACTTGGATCTTCTATAGTGTACACAGAGGGGAAAAAAGTATTCAAGACATTTGCTTTATCGCCATCCTCCGTAACTAACTTATCCCCATTAATTAATGGTGCCACATTCTCAGTCCTCATCTTCTTACTATTAATATACTTAAAAAATGTTTAGGCTTAGTGATGCTTTCTTCAGCTATCCTAACTTCATTATTAATTTTAGCTAGTTTGATTGCTTTCTTACACTCCTTGTTACAGTTTTTATACTCCCTAAAGGCCCTTTCCGTTCCCTCGGCCTTAAAGGTTTTAAATGCCTTTTTCTTCCTTTCCATTTGCCTCTTTACATCAGAATTCAGCCACATGGGCGCGGAATTATTTTTTTTACATTTATTTCCCAAGGGTATAAATTTAATAATAAAAGTCCCCCATAATGAGCACACTCCACCAATCAATGTCAGGGTAATTAAAGTCCCCCATAATGAGTACACTCCACCAATCAATGTCAGGGTAATTAAAGTCCCCCATAATGAGCTGGCAGTGCAGTAAAGAGATCTAACACCGGACTGTTGGGTCTGGAAAACAGTAAAGGGATCTACCACCGGACTGTTGGGTCTGGAAAACAGTAAAGGGATCTACCACCGGACTGTTGGGTCTGGCAGTGCAGTAAAGAGATCTAACACCGGACTGTTGGGTCTGGAAAACAGTAAAGGGATCTACCACCGGACTGTTGGGTCTG
>JAACNH010000154.1:307980-332037 GCA_019447015.1 Hymenochirus boettgeri | reverse complement strand
TTGGTGTTTTGTTGGAGAAAACAGTTAACAGGGAGCTACACCGGACGGTTGGGTCTGGCAGTGAGAACGTAAAGAAGAGTAACACGGGACGGTTGGGTTGGAAAAACAGTAAGGGATATAAACTGGAATGTTGGGTCTGGAAAAACAGTAAAGGGATCTACCACTGGACTGTTGGGTCATGGAAAACAGTAAGGATCTACCACCGGACTGTTGGCTTGGCAGTGCCGTAAAGAGATCTAACACGGACGTTGGGTCTGCAGTGCAGTAAAGAGATCCACCACCGGGAACTGTTGGTCGGGAAAACAGTAAAGGGACTACACACATTGACCGGAAGTTGGAATGGCAGTGCAGTAAAGGGCTCTACCACTGGACTGTTGGCTTGGCAGTTGCAGTTAAGGAATTTCACCACCCAGATGTTGGGTCTGGCAGTGACAGTAAGGAATTACACGGATGTTCGGTGGGTCTGGCAGTGCAGTTAAGTAAAGGGATCTACCCTGGATGTTGGGTCTGGAAGTGCAGTTAAGGGACTACCACGGGGAAGTGTTGGCTCTGGGAAAACAGTAAAGGATCTACCACCCGGGACTGTTGGGTCTGGAAAACAGTGTAAAGGGATTCTACCACCGGGACTGTTGGGTCTGGAGTGCAGTAAAGGGATCTACCACTGGAATGTTGGGGTTGGCAGTGCAGTAAAGGGATCGTGACCACAGGACCTGTTGGCTCTGGAACAAAACAGTAAAGGGATTACAACGGAACTGTGGGTCTGGAAAACAGTAAAGGGATCTACCCACCGGACTGTGGGTTGGCAGTGCAAAAGGGATCTTACCACTGGCAATGTTGGGTCTGCAGTGCAGTAAAGGTATCTACACCGGATGTTGGTCTGGAAAACAGTAAAGGGATCTACCACCGGACGTGGGTTGGAAAACAGTTAAGGATTCTACACCGGACTGTTGGCTCTGGCAGTGCAGAAAAGGGATCTACCACTGGACTGTTGGCTTGGCAGGGAGTAAAAGGGATTCACGGAGTTGGGTTCGGGCCAGTGCAGTAAAGGGATCTACCACCAGACTGTGGGCTGCTCTGGCAGTGCAGTCAAGGGATCCTACACGGTGGACTGTCGGGTCTGGCAGGCCGTAAAGGGATATCTACCACCGGCACTGTTGTTGGCTCTGGCAGTGCAGAGTAAAGGATCTACCACTGGACGTTGGGTCTGGCAGTGCAGGTAAAGGGGATCTACCCACCGGGAATTTGGGCTCTGGCACAAACAGTTAAGGGATCTACCACGGACGTGGGGTCTGGCCAGTGCAGAAAGGGATCTACCCACCGGACTCGTTGGCTCTGGCAGTGCAGTAAAGGGAGCTACCACTCGGACTGTTGGGTCTGGCCAGTTGCAGTAACGGGACTACCCGGACTGGTGGGTCTGGCAATGCGTAAAGGTATTACACCAGACTGTTGGGTCTGGCAGTGCAGTAAAAGGGATCTACACGGACTGTGGGCTCTGGCAGTGCAGTTAGTAAAGGGATCTACCACTGGACTGTCGGGTTACGGCAGGCAGTGTAAAGGGATATACCACCGGATCTGGCTATGGCGTGCAGTAAAGGGATCTACCATGGACTGTTGGGTCTGGCAGTGCAGTAAAGGGGATCCCACCGGACTGTGCTCTGGCAGGCAGAAAGGGATCACAACTGGACTGTTGGGTGGGCAGTGCAAGTCTTAAAGGGAATATACCACCGGAACTTGGCTCTCCGGCAGTGCCGTAAAAGGGATCTACACTGGACTGTTGGGGTATGGCAGTGCAGTAAAGGGATCTACCACCGGACTGTTGGGTCTGGCAAACAGTAACGACTTCTACCCACCAGACTGGTGGGTCTGGCAGTGCAATAAAGAGGATCTACCAAATGGACTGTTGCTCGTGGCAGGCAGTTTAAAGGGATCTACCACGGACTTTGGCTCTGGGTGCAGTAAAGGTATATACCACCGGATGTTGCTCGGCAGTTGCAGTAAAGGGATTACCACGGACTGGTGGCTCGGCAGTGAAGTAAAGGGAATCTAAACCGGACTGTTTGGGCGGGCAGGGCAGTAAAGGAATCTACCACCAGAATGTTGGGGCTCTGGCAGTGAAGTAAAGGGATCTACCACGGACTTGTGGGCCTGGCGTGAAGAGTAAAGGGCTTACCACAGGACGTGGCTCTGGAAGATGCAGTATGAAAGGATATACCACCAGACTGTTGGCTCTGCCGTGCAGTAAAGGGATCTACACTGGACTGTGAGGGTCATGGCAGATGCATGTAAAGGGACTACCACCGGACTGGTGGCTCTGCCGTGCAGTAGTCAGTAGTAAGGGATTCTACCACTGGACTGTTTGGGTTGGCAGTGCAGTAAGGATCTACAAGGACGGTGCTTGGCAGGCAGTAAAAGGGATCTACCACCGGACTGTGGTATGGCAAACAGTAATCACCACCAGATGTTGGGTTGGCAGTGCAGTTAAAGGGATATACCACTGGGACTGTTCGGCTCTGGCAGTGGCAAGTAAAGGATCACCACCGGATATTGGCTCTGGCAGTGCAGAGTCGTATCAGTAAGGGGATCTACAACCTGACGCTGTGGCTCGGCAGTGCCAGGAAAGGGATATTACACCGGACTGTTGGCGCTGGCAGTGCAGTAAAGGAATCTACAACCGGACTGTTGCTCTGGCAGTGCAGTTTAGTAAGAAAGGGCTCTAACAATTAGGACTGTTTGGTTTGCTGCGGAGTGCAGTGTAAAGGGATCTACCACGACTGTTGGCTCTGGCAGTGCAGTAAAGGGATCTACCACCGGACTGTTGGCTCTGGCAGTGCAGTAAAGGGATCTACCATAGGACTGTTTGGTGCGGCAGTGCAGTAAAGAGATCTGTATTATAAATATATTTATTGAACAGTAAAGTAAAACACTGTGTTTTCTATAATCAGGTTGTTTATTGAATATCATTTTACTGTAGTTCATGGAACCTAGAGCCATGTCCTCCTGCTGATAATCACCTAGTTCACATGCAGGAGGATTCTACCCTCCCACTACCTAAAACCAGGGCCAATCCCAGGGACTGTGTTGTTTGTCCGTGGCACAGTTGGTGATAAGAAGAAGGCAATAGCGAAATAAGACACTGCTGGGATCCTCCGGTTAGAATCCTAGTGGGTGTTTTGCCACCACTCCCCCGTTCTCGGTCAGAGCAGAAGACACAGACCGCAAGTTCCGAAACAGAGCAGCGCCATCCCCGCCACTGCGTAAGCTCCTCAGCTTCCTGCGGACACGAGACTCCGCCTGGAATGGAAGAGACAGAGTGAAGGTCGGGAGCCAAACCCCAGGGAAAGTGAAAGTCAAAGGAACAAACCCAGACTTACCTCACAGCACCAGATATCACACAGGATCTTCTCATGGAGAGACGTGGGGAGCTCATTGGAGAGCGATTGTGAGGCCCTGAAAGAGAAGGTACCACAACTCGGGTTATGACTAGTCTATGTGGCCACCAGTTCCCCTCTCTAGGGACTCACCTGGACAATACAACCATCATGGCGTAGAGATCAATGGCACAGTCTGCAACTCTCTGCAACACAAACTGTTCATCTGTAGAGAGATTAGAGACCGTCAGACGTTACGTCTAGAGAACAGACATCCAGCTCACCCACAGTAACGGCCCAATCTTACCCACAATCCTCTTGCCATATTTCACCAGCAACTCTTCCACGGTGCCTCCAAAATCTTCCACTGAAGCAACAGCCTATAGTTAATATGGAGATTGATAGAGCTGGAGAAGCGTGTATTTATTTATTAATAACTAAATGTACATACGTCTGTATTTTACATTGGTTTCTAGTTCTATTGGTATATGGGTGTTTATAGACATCCCAAGTCCTCAGTGCTGGGGATTGGAGGGTCGGTCTATGGGATAAAGCCATGTTTATAGACATCCCAAGTCCTCAGTGCTGGGGATTGGAGGGTCGGTCTATGGGATAAAGCCATGTTTATAGACATCCGAAGTCCTCAGTGCTGGGGATTAGGAGGTCATTTCCTATATCGAGCCAGGACTCTATCTACTCTCTGTCCAGTGGTGGAAGACCGAACACATTAATCGATCCATCCTGGCCAGTCATTCAGCACTTCCAACTGGTCAGCAGGAAAATGGACTGTCCGTCGCTTCCAAGAGTTCCCCGCTCCTCCGAGTGAACAGTCAGTCGTGGCCCAATCAGACAATATACTGAACCATCGGTCGATTGGGCCATAATACTGCATTGTGGGTACACAGCTCTAACACCCAAGAGGTGCCGTATTTCTACAGGTGTCCATGTCCGGGTGTGAGCCTCTCACCAGTTCCGCACTCTTTAGTAATTCTGGGTGTACGCGGCCTTGTAATGTGATTCCTGTGCTCAGACCTGCCCTCCTGTAGGGGAAACAGACATAACAATAGGGAAGCACAATTAGACAGGGAATAATCCCCACAGATACACATATATGCAACCTCCCTACCAGGGTTTGACTGTACAGAGGTGCATGTTTAGCCCCGCCCACTCCCATTACTCACCTGCGCGCTCTCCTCACCCCCTCCCTCAGTAGCAGCGTCGAGTTACTCAGGGGGCTGCTCAGAGCTTTCTGCAAAGATTTTAGTTCCTTTCCAGCTCCCTGCATGGGTGGATAGAATAGTTAACACAGCCCCTCCCCTGCATGGGTGGATAAAGTTAACACACAGCCCCTCCCCTGCATGGGTGGATAAAGTTAACACACAGCCCCTCCCCTGCAGAGCCACGCTCTCCCTAATTCTCCCCAAGCTTCACACTTACCTGGAGCCCCTGAAGTGCTACAAAGAGCCTCAGGATATCGTTGGTTCCTTCAAAGATTCGAAAGATTCGCAGATCCCTCAGAACTCGCTCAGCGCCACCATCCTGGGCAAAGAGAGGAAAAGGGTAACAGGGTTAAAGTACGGGGCCCTGTCTCTCAGTGGGGCCCCTTTACCTTATAGAAGTTATATAACTGGTCGCTCCCAGATAAAGGTTCAATCTTCAGTTATTACAGCAGGGGAGACCAAACCAATACCAGGGGCTACTCACCGTCATGAAGCCCGTTCCCCCCAGGATCTGGATACACTCGTCTGTCACAGACCAGGCGGCCTCCTGTGGGGAAATCCCATTCATTAATATGATGATCCCACCGCCATCATTCACACCAAAACCAACCTCATCACCGGCACTTACCACAGCCCACCGCCATCCTAACCACAGCCCACCGCCATCCTATCCACCCAAACCAACCTCATCACCGGCACTTACCACAGCCCACCGACATCCTAACCACAGCCCACCGCCAACCTAATCACAGCCCACCGCCATCATTCACACCCAAACCAACCTTATCACCGGCACTTACCACAGCCCACCGCCATCCTAACCACAGCCCACCGCCATCATTCACACCCAAACCAACCTCATCACCGGCACTTACCACAGCCCACCCCCATCCTAACCACAGCCCACCGCCAACCTAATCACAGCCCACCGCCATCATTCACACCCAAACCAACCTCATCACCGGCACTTACCACAACCCACCGACATCCAAACCACAGCCCACCGCCATCATTCACACCAAAACCAACCTTATCACCGGCACTTACCACAGCCCACCGACATCCAAACCACAGCCCACCGCCATCCTAACCACAGCCCACCGCCATCCAGTCTCAGTTCAGAGTGAAAACTTGTGGCCCGGTTCCGGTTTCTGAGGGAAGAATGGGCTTTAAGCTGCCTAAAAGGTTATTGAGTTCAGGCTCCAAATGTGTGTAGTGGTGAACAATCGAAGATAAAGTTTGTCCAAGTGTGCAGGGAAGGGTGTGTCCAATTGCCCAGGGGCGGGTGTGTCAATGCTATGGGTGGAGGGTGTGTCCAATTAGATCGGGAGGGTGTGTCCATAGCTCAGGGGAGGGTATGTGGCCAATGGCTATGAGGGAGGGGTGCCAAATGGTATGGGGGAGGGTTGTTTCCAATGTGCTATGGGGAGAGGGTGGGTCAATGGCTATGAGGGAGGGTGTGTCGAATGGCTATGGGGGAGGGTGTGTCCAATGCTATGGGGGAGGGTTTCATTTCCATTGAGCTTGGGGACGGGTGTTCCACTGCTATGGGGGAGGGGTGTTTCAATAAGATATGGGGTACGGGTTAGGGTGTTCAAATATGCTTGGGGGAGGGTGATGTGTACAATAGCTAGGGGGGAGGGCCCCGGTGCAAATAGATATGGGGGAGGGTGTGTGTCAAATAAGTTGATGGGGGATCGGGCGGGTGAGTCCAATGCTATGGGGGAGGGTTGATGAGTCCAATAGCTAGTGCGGGAGGTGTGTTTCCAATAGCGACTCTATGGGGAGGGTTGGTCCAATAGCCGGGGGAGGGAGTGTCCAATAGCTATGGGGGAAGGGTGTTGGTGTCAATAGCTATGGGGAGGGTGCGTCCAATAGCTCGGGGGAGGGTGTGTCCAAATAGCCTCTGGGGGAGGGTGTGTCATAGGGCACGGGGGAGGGTGCGTCCAATACACGGGGGAGGGTTGGTCAATAGCACGGGGGAGGGGATGCGTCCAAATAGCACGGGGGAGGGTGGGACAATAGCTCGGGGGAGGCGTTGTGCGTCCATACCTACCTCGGGGGAGGGTGCGTCCAATAGTGGGGGGCCAGTGGTCCAATAGACGGGGGAGGGTTGCGTCCAATACCTAACCTCGGGGGAGGGTGCGTCCAATACCTACCTCGGGGGCGGGGATTGAGTCAATACTACCTCGGGGAGGGGGTCCAAGTACCTACCTCGGGGGAGGGTTGCGTCCAATACCTACCTCGGGGAGGGTGCGTCCAAACCTACCTCGGGGGAGGGTGCGTCCAATAGCTCGGGGGACAGTGTGTCCAATAGTGGGGGATGGTTGTCTTAGAGGGGGGCCGAGGGAGATGTTTCTCCCATCACCCCAGGAGGTTGGTAGATATATAAGTGATAACGTTTGTTTCTGTCTCTCCTAGGAAGGAATTGCTCCCGCTTGGAATGATTCCCTCAGGAGGTAGATGATGAAACCTCAATGATAAGGAAACTGGGAGCCTTAGGTCATTGCAGATTTCCCTCTGAGCTGGGAGGACTTAGCCTGAATAACAATAGGTAGATCTCTGTAGGGGAAGTCCATCGCTAGATTTCCCCTTCAGAGTCACAAAGTAAGAGACTCGGCCAGTGTCCTCTCCGAATATGGCAGTGACCCAGGACCCTGGTTCAGTACAGGGTTATGAGGCGGCGAGAGAGAAAGGAGAAAATCTAAATAATAGCAGGTGTGTCATCGCAAACTGGGGGGTAACACAAGGATTGCAATTGGGAGGAGCTTATTATATGCACCGCACCAAGCACAACACTATACTACAAAGCAAGTACTGTCCTGGGATGCGTTTCCTGTGTCCTGGGCTCCCACTGGCATTCCTCCAAACTGCTGGGTGCTGCTGATTTTCATGGTTGATTCTGGCTCATTGTTAATCACTTGAATCAGCAAGGAAGGATAGAGTTAAATCAGATCCCCAGATAAGCATAACTGCCCTCAGGCATGTATCATAGCTCTTCCTTTGTCTATGTGCTTCCCCCATGTGACTAAAAGCATTTGCTCTTTTTATTCCCCACATCCTTTGAAGTGCAAATGACCAACTTCAACCAGCAGCCAATCATCAGACTACTGAACAGCCGCCCCCCCCCCCCTCAGCATCGGCATTAATTCAAGCTACATAGATTAACGGCACCAGACTTTTTTTTATGACTAGCAATCAGAAGTTTTAACCGCTGGAAGCCATATTGGGTAAAAGAAATAACTGCTATTCCTAACAGTGCTTGGTACATATACATTATAACATGGGATATTAACAATAATGTCGTATTATTATTAAAAGAGGGCACCACTTTCCTCTACATGAGTAGGTTGGATAGATGGGACAGAATGTCGTTATGGAACTCCCATACTATACTGTACTAACGCCCTGATAACTCTCGCTGCCTCTAGTATGCCGCTTTGGTGGAGATGTGTACTTCATGTACCTTGGGGTCGGATCACATAGGAGCTCATCACGTCCTTGGATTCAAAGGGATCCTTCGGCTATGGTGACGGGAACAGAAGGCTAAATAATCTCCACACTTGGCATTCCGGTGGTTTGGGCATGGCTGGGTATGTGGGGTGGGGGAGTAGGGGGAAATTAAGGAATTTCATTCGCTGCTTATTTGCTAGGAAACAAATGGACGCTTTCTGCCATGACTGAGCCGTCTACGTGGGTCAGTGCGGCTATATCAGAACGACCTGCCTCACAGGAGTAACTGTGGAAAGTATTATACCCTCACCTGGGGGGCAAGATCTGGATCAGGTGAGTATATGTACGTATATAAGGGGATCCAGTTGTAGCGACCGTCATTCTTGCAATCTTTCACGGTGGTTGTTATGGAAAAACCGTTTGCAAGTGATGTCCATTAAAAGGAGGATGAGGACCGTCCTCGTGTCTGGCAGAATGGAGACCTGAGTTCTACCCGTGCTTCTTTCAGTAATGGCGGACTGCCAATATTCCACAGGTTGCCAAGACTCCCGTTTAAGGATGCAGCCCACGGGGAGAGCAGGAGAAAAGATTACGGTTTCATTGTTGGAAAAGAGGAGAAGGTTTAACCAGGTGAGGGGGACAACCTGTGATTGGTCCATCTCTCTCGCTAAATTGTGTTGGCTGATTTACTACCATTTTTCCATCTCTTTTCTTTCTCTCCGTGGCCCAGACAAGAAGCTAGGGGTCGCGCCAGCAAAAAACGGCTGTTCACTTGGTTGAAGTCGTGTCCGGCAGAAAGAAAAGGGTGCGTGGTGGGAGGGAAAATGCTTCAAGGTTGCTATGACTATTCAAAACAATGGGCGGCTTGGAATGAAGCGCTCTGTTCTGGTTACCCTGACTGGGAATGATCCGGAGAGCTCGTAAGTACAGATGGGGGGTGAGTGAGCATGATGGGACGAAAACGAGGGGCAACATGTAAACAGCTGCTAGGACAGGGAGGGATATTGGATAGAGGAGGGATACAGGTAGGTTTTATGGAACGTGGGGAGGGGTACAGGGAGTTATATGGAAACAGTGGGAGGGGTACAGGAGCAGGTTTGATGAAACCAGTGGGAGGGGTTGGTACAGGGAGTTTAGGAACAAGTGGGGGGGTTACAGGGAGGTATATTAACATGGTGGAGGGGTTGGTTACAGGGAGTTATATGAAAACAGTGGGAGGGGTACAGGGAGGGTTAATGAACAGTGGGAGGGTTAAAGGGAGGGTTATTTATGGAAACAGTGGGAGGGGTTACAGGGAGGTTATTTATGGAACCAGTGGGAGGGGGTTACAGGGAGGTTCTATGGCACTTGGCGGGGTTACTGGAGGTTATATGGAACAGTGGGAGGGGTTACAGGGAGGGTTTTCTATGGAATAGTAGGAGGGATTACAGGGAGGGTTATATGCGATGGAACAATGAGAGGGTTAAGGGAGGGTGATATGAAGTGGGTGGGTTACAGGGAGGGAGATTGAAATAGGAGGGATTACAGGTAGGTTTATATGGAACAGTGGGAGGGCTTACAGGGAGTATTATATGAAACAATAGGAGGGGTTACATCGGAGTATTATATGGGACAGTAGGAGGTTACGTGAGTATTATATGGGACAGTAGGAGGGTTCAGGGGTATATATGGGAAAGTAGGAGGGTTTACAGGGGAGTAGCCTTATATGGGCAGTAGGAGGGGGTTACAGGGGAGAGGGGAGTATTATTATGGGACATGAGACAGTAGGGAGGGGTTTACAGGGAAAGTATTATATGGGAAGTAGGAGGGTTACAGGGATTGTTGTATGGAACAGTAGGAGGGGTGGTGACAGGGAGGTTTGTATGGAACAGTAGAGGGGTACAGGGAGTAATATATGGGACCGTAGGGATGGGGTTACAGGGAGTATTGTATGGGACAGTAGGAGTGGGTACGGAGTTTGTATGGAACAGAAAGGAGGGGTTACAGGGGTTCTATTGGAACAGTGGGAGGGGTTACAGGGCGGGTTATAGGGAACAGTGGGAGGGGTACAGAGAGGGTTGTAGGACAGTGGAAGGGGTTCCAGGGAGCGGTTTATATGGAAACCGTGGGAGGGGTTACATGGAGGGATATATGGAATAGTAGGAGGGATTATTACAGGATAGGTTTCTATGAAACAGTGGGAGGGTGGTTACAGCGAGTATTAATGAAACGTAGGAGGGGTTTACATGGAGATAATGGGACTAGTAGGAGGGGTTACAGGGAGTATGTTATATGAGGAAAGTAGGAGGGGTACAGGAAGTATATATGGGAACAGTAGGAGGGGTTACCAGGAGTGTTGTATGGAAAAGTAGGAGGTGGTTACAGGGGGAGTTTATATGGGAAGTAGGAGGGTTATGGGAGGTTTTATGTGACAGTAGGAGGGGTATGGGGATGGTTTTATGGAAACCGTTAGAGGGTTTACTGTGAGGGTTTATGTGACAGTCGGAGGGGTTATGGGGAGGGGTTGGGTATATGGGACAGTAGGAGGGGTATATGGGACAGAGGAGGGGTTACTGGGAGGGGTATGTGACAGTAGGAGGGTAGACGGGAGGTATATGGGAAGTAGGAGGGGTTTACGGCGGAGGAGTTATAGGGGACAGTAGGGAGGGGGTGACTTGGGAGGGTGTTTATGGGACAGTTGGAGGGGTTACTGGGGGAGGGGTATATGGGACAGTAGGAGGGGTTACTGGGAGGTTTATGAGGAGTAAAGGGAAAGGGGGCGGGGTTATAAAAAGCTAGTTGGTTTATCTCGGGTGATTATAGTAATGGTCCACAGTCTCCACCGGGTATACGTTGGATTTCTTTGGTGATCTCGGTGCCCATGTTGGTCGTCTCTCTCGGTTCATGGTCTCTGCCATGAACTCTGAGGTTTATTTATTTCATCTGCATGGGATTAGGACCTGGGACTGGTGTTAGAAACCTCTGATAACCGGCTCCGATCCCCCAGTGTCTTGGTCGGTCCTGGTGTCACGGTGATGAACGTTACGATTATTATGGTAAACCCAACAGGCAGAACAATGCGACAGGTCGTACACAGTTTGGCCAGTAAACTGCACCGTTGGGGATGATTCAGGAGAAGTTGGCCCGTTATGGGCCAGTCCTGCAGTACGTACGGGAGGTAAGGTGGGTCTTTCTGGTTATCGGTATAAAATAAGGGGGAAAAATCCGGTGACAATGTGACGCCCTTCTCTCTCCCCCTTTCCAGTCTATGTGGCGTATATGGATCAGTGCAACATGGATTCGGCAATAAAGACTTCAGATAGAAGATGCAATAAGCAAAATCTTGGTTCGGAAGTGCCGGTGCTAGGTTGGTTTGGGTGTGACTGATGGGCGGTGGGCTGGATTAGGTTGGCGGTGGGCGTGGTTAGGGATGGCTGGTGGCCTGTGGTTAGGATGGGGTGGCTGTGGTTAGGATGGCGTGGTGGGCTGTGGTTGGAGTCGGTGGGGGTGGTTAATAGTGGCCGGTGATAAGGTTGGTTTTGGGGGGAATGAGGCGGTGGGGCTGTGTTTGGATGTCGGTGGTTGTGGTAAGTGCGGTGATGAGGTTGGTTTGGGTGTGATGATGGAGGTGGGCTGTGATTAGGTGGAGGTGGGCTGTGGTTAGGAAGGGGGGTGGGATGTGGTAAGTGCGGGGTGATGAGGTGGTTTGGGTGTGTTTATGTGAATGATGGCGGTGGTGTGGTTTAGGATGGCGGTGGGCTGTGTGGTTTTGGGAGTCGGGGGGCTTGTGGTAAGTGCGGGGTGATAAGGTTGGTTGGGTGTGAATGTCCATCCTAACCACAGCCCACCGCCAACCTAATCACAGCCCACCGCCATCATTCACACCCAAACCAACCTTATCACCGGCACTTACCGAACCAAAGATTTTGCTTATTGCAGCTTCTATCTGGAAGTCTTTATGGCCGGAATCCATGTTGGCACTGATCATATACGCCATAGACTGGAAAGGGTGAGAGAGAAGTGAGTAACATGGTCACGGATTTCCCCTTAGTTATTACCGATAACCAGAAAGACCCCGTACCTCCGTAACGTACTGCAGGACTGCCATACGGGCCAACTTCTCCTGAATCATCCCAAACTGGTGCAGTTTACTGCCAAACTGGGTACGACTGGTCGCATGTTCTACCTGTGGGTTTACCATAATATCGTAACGTTCACCGTGACACCAGGACAGACCAAACACTGGGGGATCGGAGCCGGTTATCAGGAAGGTTTCTAACACCAGTCCCAGGTCTAATCCCATGCAGATGAAATAAATAAACCTCAGAGTTCATGGCAAGAGAACCAGGAACCGAGAGAGACAGAACCACACATGGGCCACCGAGATCACCAAAGAAATCCAACGTTACCCGGTGGAGACTGGGACCAATTACTATAATCACCAGGAGATAATAACCAACTGCTTTCTATACCCCTCCCAATCATTTCCATTGACTCATCATAAACCCTCCCAGTTAACCCCTCCTACTGTCCAATATACCCCTCCCAGTAACCCTCCAAACTGTCCCATAAACCCTCCCAGTAACCCCTCCTACTGTCCCATATACCCTCCCATGTAACCCCTCCTACTGTCCCATTAACCCCCCAGATACCACTCACTGACTGTCACATACACGCCAGTAAACCCTCCTACTGTCCCATAACCCTTCCTACGTGTCCCATTCACCCTCCCCAGAACCCCTCCTACTGTCACATAAAACCCTCACAGTAAACACCTCTTTAGCTGTCATAAAAACTCCCCATACCCCTCTACTGCACATAAAACCCTCCAGCAAACCCCTCCTACTGTCCCATATTAAAACTCCCTGTAAACACCTCCTACTGTTCCATACAAACACTCGTAACACTCTCTGTCCATTATAACTTCCTTAACCCTCCACTTAATATACCCTGTAACAACCCTTCCTTACTGTCCCATATAATACTTCCATGTAAACCCCTCCTACTGTTCATATAATACTCCCTGTAAACCCCTCCACGTTTTAATATATAAACCTACCTGTAATCCTCTACTATTCCATATATCCTCCTGTAAACCCTCCCACTGTTCCATATAACCCTCCTGTAACCCCCTCCCACTGTTCCATACAACCTCTCTGTAACCCCTTCCCACTGTTCCATATACCCTCCCTGTAACCCCTCCCACTGTTCATATATAACCCTCCCTGTAACCCCTCATAGTTCCATAAAACTCCTGTAACCCACTACTACTTGTCCCATACAATATCCCTGTAACCCCTCCTACTGTCCCATATATACTCCTGTAACCCCTCCTACTGTTCCATATACAACACTCCCTGTAACCCTCCTACTGTTCCATAAACAATCCTGAACCCCCCTACTGTCCATCCATAAACTCTGTAACCCCTCCACTGTCCCATATAATACTCCTGTAACCCCTCCTACTGGTCCCATATAATTACTCCCTGTAACCCCTTCTACTGTCCCATATAATACTCCCTGTAACCCCTCCTACTGTCCCCATATGTAATACTCCCTGTAACCCCTCCTACTGTCCCATATAATACCATGTAACCCTCCTATTGTTTCATATAATACTCCCTGTAAGCCCTCCCACTGTTCCATATAAACCTACCTGTAATCCCCTATTTCATATATCCCTCCCTGTAACCCCTCCCACTGTTCCATATAACCCTCCCTGTAACCCCTCTCATTGTTCCATATAACCCTCCCTGTAATCCCTCCTACTATTCCATATAACCCTCCCTGTAACCCCTCCCACTGTTCCATATAACCCCCAGTAACCCCTCCAAGTTCCATATAAACCCTCCCTGTAACCCTCCCACTGTTCATATAACTCCCTGTAACCCCTCCCACTGTTCCAGATAACCCTCCCTGTAAACCCCTCACAAGTTCCATATAACCCTCCTGTAACCCTCCCACTGTTTCATATAACCTCCCTGTAACCCCTCCCACTGTATAATATAAACCTCCCTGTAACCCCTCCCACTGTTCCATATAACTCCCTGTAACCCTCCCATGTTTCATATAACCTCCTGTAACCCCTCCCACTGTTTCATATAACCTCCCTGTAACCCCTCCCACTGTTCCATAAAAACCTACCTGTAATCCTCTACTATTCCATATATCCCTCCCTGTCCTACATCTTTTTCTGTTTGCCTCTGTTTTCTGTCCCAGCATGCCTCCTCACCCCCATCTGTACTTACAGCTCTCGGATCTTCCGTCATGGTACCAGACAGAGCAGCTGCCTTCCAAAGCGCCCATTGTTTAGAATATATAGCAACCTTGAAGCCATTGCCTCCCCACCAAGCACATTTTCTGCCGGGACGGACTTCATCAAAGTGAAAACAGATGCCGTGTTGCTGGCGCGGATCCCGAGCTTCTGTCTGGGGGGCCACTGAGAGAAGGGAAAAGGGAGGATGGGAAAATGGTAGTAAATCAGCAACACAATGTAGCGAGAGAGAGAGGACAAGACATGGTTGTCCACCTCACCTGGTTACACCTTCTCCTCTTTACCACAATGAAAGCCGTAATCTTGTCTCTGCTCCCCGGGTGGCGATCCTTACGGGAAGTCTTGGCAAAACACTGTGAATAAGTGGCAAGTCCGCCATTACTGAAAGAGAGGCACAGGGGTAGAACTTAGGTCCATTCTGCCCAGACACGAGGGACGGTCTCATCCTTTGTGGAATCACTGCAGGTTTCCATAAACAACACACCGTGAAAGATTGCAAAGAATGACGGTCTCTACACTGGATCCCCTTACAGTAAAATAACTCCACTGATCCAGATCTTGCCCCCAGTGAGGGTATAATATTACCAAGTTACTCCTGTGAGCAGTGTTTGATAGATGCGCATCGACCCACTAGACGGCTCAGTCAGGCAGGAAAGCGGCCATTGTGTTTCCTAGAAATAAGCAGCGAAGGAGATTCCTATTTCCCCTACGCCCCCCACCCCACATACCAGCCATGCCCCAAACCCACTGACGCCACAGGTGGGAAGATATTTAGCCTTCTGTTCCTCGTACCATAGAGAAGGATCCCTTTGAAGCCAATGGACTGATGAGCTCCTAATGTGATCCCTACACCAAGGTCATGAAGTCCCACAATCTCCACCAGGCGGGCATACTGAGAGAGAGGCAGCAGGAGGGGATCAGGCGTTTTATACAGATTAAGTATGGGAGGTCCATAACGACATCTGTCCATCTAGTTCCAACTAATCATGTAAGGAGGAAAAGTGGTGCCCAGTCTTAATAAATAATACGACATTAGTGTTATTCCCATGTTAATAATTATGTACCAAGCACTGTTAGGAATATGCAGTTAGTTCTTTTACCACAAGATGGCTCCACTGTTAAAACTTCTGGGATTGCTAGTCATAAAAAAAAAGTCTGGTGCCGTTAAGTCTATGCTAGCTTGAAGTTAATTGCCGATTGGTGGCTGTTCAGTAAGTCTGATGATTGGCTGTGGTGATGAAGGTTGGTCATTTGCACTTCAAAGGGAATGTGGGAATAAAAAGAGCAGCTTAGTCCACATGGGGAAAGCACATAGACAAAGGAAAGAGCTAGTGAACATGCTGAGCAGTATAGCTGTATCTGGGAGCTGATTAACTTATCCTGACCCTTAGCTTGAGAGCAAGGGATACAGGAGCCAGAATCAGACCAGGAAAATCCAGCAGCAGCCCAGCGGTTTGGAGCCCAAGGCAGGTGGAGCCAGAGATCACAGGAACTGCATCCCAAGGACAGTACTTGCTTGGTAGGATAAGGTTGTGCTTGGTGCTGGTGGCATTAAATAAAGCTCTCCAATTGCAAATAGCTTGTGTTACCAGTTTGCGATTGAAACAACTGCTATGTAGTTAGATGTTCTCCGCCCGCTAATACACTGTACGGGACCAGCGTCGGTCACGGCATATGGCAGGGAGAGGGGACACTGGCGGAGGCTCTCTTACGTTGTGGACTCTGAAAGGGGCATCTAGCGATGGACTTCCCTACAGAGATCTACCTGAGTGTTATTCAGGCCAAGTCCTCCCACTCAGAGGGAATCTGCAGACCGAAGGCTCCCAGTTCTTTAGTCCAGTGGAGTTTCATCATCTACACGTGTAGGGGAATCATTCACAGCGGGATCATAAGTCTATGGAGAGACAAGAACAAAACGTTATCATTATTATATATTACCAACGCCTGGGGTGAGGGGAGGAAAATCTCCCATCCTCCCCCTCTAAGACAAACCATCCCCGAGCTATTGGACACACTGTCCCGAGAGTATTGGACGCCACCTCCCCCGAGGTAGGTATTGGGACGCACCTCCCCACGAGTGGGTAGGTATTGGACGCACCCTCCCCGAGGTAGGTATTGGACGCACCCACCCAGAGGTAGGTATTGGACGCACCCTCCCCGAGGTAGGTATTGGACGCACCCTCCCCGAGGGTAGGTATGGACGCACCCTCCCCCGAGCTATTGGGACACACGTGTCCCGAGAGCTATTGGACGGCACACTCCCCCGAGGTAGGTATGGACGCACCCTCCCCCGAGCTATTGGACCCACCCTCCCCCGTGCTATGGACGCACCCTCCCCCGTGCGTATGGACGCACCCTCCCCCGTGCTATTGGACGAACCCCTCCCCGTGCTATTGGACACCACCCTCCCCCAGAGCTATTGGACACACCCTCCCCCGAGCTATGGACGCACCCCCTCCCCATAGCTATTGGACACCCCTTCCCTAGATATTGGACACATCCCCCCGAGCTATTGGACACACCCTCCCCCATAGATAGCTATTGAAACCAACCTCCAGATAGCTATTGGACTCACCCTCCCCCATAGCTATTGGACTCACCTCCCCATAGCTATTGGACACACCCTCCCCCAGCTATGGCACCACCCTCCCCCATAGCTATTGGACACACCCTCCCCCTAGCTACTGGAAACACCCTACCCCATAGCTATTGGAAAACCCTCCCCCATAGCTATTGGAAACACCGTCCCCCAAGCTATTGGACACCTCCCCTAGCTATTGGACCACACCCCCTCCCACCATGCCATCGACACCACCCTCCCCTCATAGCCATTGGACACACCCTCCCCCATAGCCATTGGAACACCCTCCCCCATGCCATTGGACCACCACCCCCTCATAGCCATTGGACAACACACCTCCCCTGAGCTATTGGACACACCCTCCCGAGTATTGGAACACACCCTCCTCCCCATAGCTATTGGACACACACCTCCCCTGGGCAATTGGACACACCCTTCCCTGCAACTTGGACAAACTTTATCTTACAGATTGTTCACAAACTAAAACACATTTGGAGCCCCTGAACCAATAACCTTTTAGCAGCTAAAGGCTCCATTCTGTACCTCAAGAAGAAACGGGAAACCGGGCCAACAAGTTCATCAGGAACTGAGACTGTCCTCGGCAACACTGGGAAGGAAGGAGACCACAGATGAGATGGGAGGTAGGATAAGTCATATGGGCAGCAGATAAACAGTGGCGGAGAGGGACTGAAAAGACACAGAGTTCAACCAACACTAGATTCACTCTGACCGATGGGGTAGGGAAAAGACTTGCTCGGGTGAATGTTGCCATTGAACATCCCAGCAGCGAAGGACCTGGATTCCTGGTGGGGGAGGAATACAGTAGACGTTTACCATGTTCCAATATTCTCCCATGCGTTCCCCGACCCGATCTATATCTCCGTTCCACCCAACCTGTATTATCTATATATCTCCCCATTCGCCGTTCCACCCCTGACCCTTGTATTATCTAATACTCTCCCATGTGCCCATTCCATGACCCGTCCTGTATTATCTAATATCTCCCATGTGTTCCACCCGACCTGATTTATCTATATCATCCCATGTGTTCCACCGACCCTGTATTATCTAATATCTCCCATGGGTTCCACCCGACCTGATTATCTAATATCTCCCATGTGTTACCACCCAGACCCTATTATCTAATATTCCCATGCGTGTCCCACCTGACCCGTATTATCTAATATCTCCCATGTGTTCCCCCCGACCCTGTATTATCTAATATCTCCCATGTTCTGATTTCCCACCTGACCCTCGTTTATCTATATCTCCCATGGTTCACCGACCCGGTATTACTTAATATATCCCTGGTTCCACCCGACCCTGTATTATCTAATATCTCCATGTGTCCACCTGACCCTGTATTATCTAATATCTCCCAGGTTGTCCACCACCTGTATATCTAATATCTCCATGCGTTCCACCGACCTGTATTATCTAAATCTTCCCATGCGTTCCACCTGACCCTGTATATATAATATCTCCCATGTGTTCCAACCTAACCTGTATTATATAATATCTCCCATGGTTCCACCTCACTGACCTGATTATCTAATATCTCCCATGTGTTCCACTGACCCTGTATTATTAATATCTCCAGAGTTCCACTGCTTTAATATCTCCCATGTGTTCCCAC
This sequence comes from Hymenochirus boettgeri, assembly GCA_019447015.1. Taxonomy (NCBI): domain Eukaryota; kingdom Metazoa; phylum Chordata; class Amphibia; order Anura; family Pipidae; genus Hymenochirus; species Hymenochirus boettgeri. Next base: position 313,526 of record JAACNH010000154.1, on the reverse strand, counting down.
CAACTTGTATTATCTAATATCTCCCTGCGTTCCACCTGAACTGTATTATCTAATATCTCCATGTGTTCCACCTGACCCTGTATTAATATAATATCTCCATGTGTTCCACCACCAATGTATTATCTATATCCCCATTGCGTGCTCACCTGTGACCCTGCCCTTATCTAATATCTCCCATGTGTTCCCCGACCAACTGTATTCTAATATCTCCCATGGCGTTCAACCTGACCTGTATATTAATATCTCCCATTGTTCCACCTGGGACCTCCGTAGTTATTAATATCTCATGCGTTCCACACCTGGACCCATGTTTATCTAATATATCCATGCTGTTCACCGACCCATGTATTATATAATATCTCCCATGGTTCATTACGCACTCTGTATTATCATAATATCTTCCATGCTTGCCACCGACCATGTATTATCTATATCTCACCCATGTGTTCTCACCTACCCTGTATTATAAATCTCCCATGTCGTTCCACCCTCCGTATACGATACCCTGTTCCGACTTATACTTATAGTCCTTTCGCCAGCTATGTGATGCGGCTTTACCTGACACGCGGGCCCTGAATAGATCTCGAACGAAACAGCTCCAATCTGGAGCCGATTATCCAAACGACAATGTGCTCAATGCGGGGAGCCCTTAACCTGTCCGATGGTTATGTGCACCGTATTATCTGATGCTCCATGACGTAGGGGTCCGACGAAGATCGCGATACTGCTAAAAAATCTCACAATGTCACACCTGAATTCCGTGATTATGATCGTGGAATATCGTCCATCGTAGGGGAAAGAGGATTCACGACTTATTATCTAAATATAGCAATGCTGTCTCCACCACCTGACTTATATTGACATATCTCTACACTCTGTTCTGAATATCAACCTCACCCTGTTACTCATCACAATCCATGGGACTACGCGGCACTGTGATTAAATACGTGTGTTCCCATGTCTCTAGCGCTATAATGTTCGCATAGTGGTAGGTGTATAATTATTAAGTCTAGGGGTACTCTTACACTGCAGTACACGATCCCCGAAAAGATTCCTCTTCACCGACAGCATTCTTTGAAACTGAATCCAGCGATAATTAATAATACGACACGAAGTATTAGACAATGATGTTCTGACTATACACAGTCAGAGTGGAATTAAGCCCATTAATGCGTATATATGGAGATGGGTAATAGCACCTACGGTTGTGTTCCTTAGATCCGCACTAGTAGTATGGGGAATAGAAGATCGGGTACTAGAATAAGAAACCACCCTACAGGTCATATACACTGTCTACGTACACCTACATCAGTTTCGTATAGTTAATGTGTAGATATAATGTTCATCGGACCCGTACAGTGTAGGAATGGATAGAAGGTACAAACAAGCGACAAGTTATGATATATAAAAGAAATGGCCTATTATGTAAATAATAGTATACTGACGAGATTTTATTGTCCTAACCCCGTCATGATATACTACTGATATAGTCATAAGCCTATATATCCTACTCATGCTAAGTTTACTGCCTACTACACCTAGCGTGCTATATACGTGAATAGATGTATACGTACCTACATGTAATTATCCAACATGTTTACATGCCTATAGTCGTGATATAATACCGATATGTAATGATATGTAATAATACGCTACCTACAGTGAATTATTACATACGGTCTTTACTAATAACTACAGTCAGTAGTGATATATAACATGATAATAGTAATAATGTAATAATACGATACCTACCAGTGTAATATTATACAAGTTGTCCTTTATAGCCCCTTACAGTCGTATGAGAATAACTGAGAATAGTAATAGAGTAATAATACGCCTACTACAGTGTAATATTAACTGGTCCTTACTATCCCTACAGTCCAAAGTACTGATATATAATGATAATAGTATATTGTAATAATACTACCTACAGTGTACTATTATTACAATGTGTCCTTAACTTCCCCTACATCCGAGATGATATATAACTGATAAATGGTAAATATGAATAATACGCATACTACAGTGTAATATTATACAATGTGTCCCCCGTACTTCCTACAGTCAGTGATGAGATAACTGATACTAGTAATAGATGTAATAATACGCTTAACTACAGTGTAATATATGACGTGTCCTTACTATCCTACAGGTCAGTATGATATATAAAACTGATAATAGTTAATATATGTAACAAACTACGTACCTTACAGTGTGCATATATGATACGTGTCCTTACTATCCCTACAGTCAGTATGCATTTATAAACTGATAATAGTAAATATGTAAGTAATCATACTGCTACATACATGTGTTACTATTATAATCGTTGTACCTTACTATCCCCACAGTGGTATGTCTATAACTGATAATAGTAATATATGTAAAGAATACGTTATACTACAGTGCCCTGTATATTATACGTTGTCTTACTATTCACCTACAGGTCAGTATGATATATTAAATGATAATGAGTAATATAGTAATAATGACGCACCTACAGTGTAATATTATTACAATGTGTCCTTACTAGCCCCTACAGTCAAGTATGTATATAGTAACTATAAAGTAATATATGTTAATAATACGGCTACTACGTGTAATATTATTACAATGGTGTCTACTATCCTAATCCCGGTATGATATATAAAACGATTAATATAGTAATATATGATAATACTGCTCCTACAGTGTAAATATTATCAATGTGTCCTTACGTTCCCCTACAGTAGTATGATATATAAAGATAATGTCGAATATATGTAATAATACGCTACCTACAGTGGTAATATTAGACAATGTGTCCCTATTCTATCCCTACAGTCAGATGATTATAAACTGATAAAGTAAATATATTGTGAATTAATACGCTACCCAGTGAATATGGATACAGTGGTTCCTGACTATGCCACGAAGTCAGTATGGATATAACTGTAATAGTAAGATATGTAAATTAAAAATACGCTACCTACAGTGTAATATTTACAGTGTCCTTACTATCACCTACAAGTCAGTATGGATATATAAACTTGATATAGTAATATATGCAATTAGAGCTTACCGACAGGGATAATATTATACATGTGCAAGTTCATTACTATCACCCTACAGTCAGTGGACATTATAACTGATAATAGTAATATATGTAAAATATCGATAACCTAACATGATGTCATAAATTTACAGGTGTCTTCTATCACCTACATCAGTAGATATATAACTGATAATAGTAATATATGTAATAATACGCTATACCTACAGTGTAATATTATGACCAATGTGTCCCTTACTATCCCTACCAGTCAGATGTATATAACATGATAATGTTACTTACTAGTAATAATACGCTTTTACCCTACAGTTATTTGTATATTCACAGTGTCTTACCCGTATCCACCCCCCCCCCCCCCCCTTTTTTACAGTCAGCTTGTGACTATATAAACAGATAATCGTAAATTATAGTAATAATATGCTACCCCTACAGGTCTGTAATATTCTACTTACGTTGTCCCTACTCTCCCCTCAGTCAGTATGATATATACAGAGCTAATAGTAATATATGTACTAATACGCTTGCTACTCACAGTTGTAATATCTATACAATGTGTCCTTACATACCTACAGTTCAGTATGTCTTCAAGAGCAATAGTAATATATGGACTATATACCTCTACCTTATCGTGTAATAGTATACAAGGTGTCCTTTACTATCACCTAACGTCAGTATGATATAGAAATGATTAAATAGTCCATTAATATATGTAATAATACGCCTACCTACAGTGAAATGTTATGACAATGTGCCACTACCCCTCAGTCCAGGTTGATAATAACTGTTATAATAGTAATTATGTCATAAATACCGCTACCTACAGTGTAAATATTATACAGGGGCCTAATCACCTAAGCAGTCGATAATTAAAATGATAACTAGTAAATTATATGTAATCCCCTAATACTAACCGACAGTGTAATAGTATTACAATGGTGTTCCTTACTATCACCTACAGCAGTAGGAGAGATAAATGAAATAATAGGAATATAGGTAATTAATACGCTAGACAGTGTGTAATATTATAACAATGTGTCATTTTACTATCACCTCTCCCCCCCCCCCGTCAGTCCTGATATAGAACTGTAATAGTAAATAGGTATATAATACGCTTACCTACAGGTTAATATTATTACAAAGTGTCATTATATCCCCTCCAGGGCAGTATGATATATAACAGATAATAGTATAGATATGGGAAATAATACGCTACCCTACAGTGGCACTATTTATATTTGTAATATCTATACAATGGGTACTACTATAACCTACAGTCACCGTCATGATATATAAATTCAGATCGTAGTGTATATATGAAAAAAATAACCCTACGCATACCTACAGGTAACTATTTACAAATGTGTCCTTCCTTCCCCTACCAGTGCAGTATGGATATATATTAGTTTGTGTATCCTAAATAAGTAATTATATGTAATACCCCAATTTTACGCTAAACCCTACAAGCGTTGGAATAATATATTACGTGTCCTTACTATCCCATTACAGCTTCAGTATGATATATTTTACAAGGATAATAGGAATAATATGTACTAATGAATTAACGCTAACTACAGTTGTTAATATTATCACACATGGTGTCATTTACTATCCCACCGTCAGTATGATATATAAAACTTATTAATTTAGTTAAATATATGAATACTACATTTCCCCTACAGTGTAAATATAATACAATTTGTGTCCTTACTATCACCTACAGTCAGTATGTATATATACAGATAATATACTATTATGAAATAATACGATACCTCAGTGTAAATATTGAGACAAGTGGTTCCTTAACTATCCCGCCGTTTCAGTTAGGATATATAGAAACGTGATAATGAGTCATATACGCCCGGATAAGTGAAAGTAACATAGGCTGCGATAATAAGCTATTAACAAGAAAGCATATAATACTCCCTGTAACCCCTCCTACTGTCCCATATAATACTCCATGTAACCCCTCCCACTGTTTCATATAAACCTACCTGTAATCCCTCCTACTATTCCATATATCCCTCCCTGTAACCCCTCCCACTGTTCCATATAACCCTCCCTGTAACCCCTCCCACTGTTCCATATATCCCTCCCTGTAACCCCTCCCACTGTTCCATATAACCCTCCCTGTAACCCCTCCTATTGTTTCATATAATACTCCCTGTAAGCCCTCCCACTGTTCCATATAACCCTCCCTGTAACCCCTCCCACTGTTCCATATAACCCTCCCTGTAACCCCTCCCACTGTCCCATATAATACTTCCTGTAACCCCTCCTACTGTCCCATATAATACTCCCTGTAACCCCTCCTACTGTCCCATATAATACTCCCTGTAACCCCTCCTACTGTCCCATATAATCCTCCCTGTAACCCCTCCTACTGTCCCATATAACCCTCCCTGTAACCCCTCCTACTGTCCCATATAACACTCCCTGTAACCCCTCCTACTGTCCCATATAATACTTCCTGTAACCCCTCCTACTGTCCCATATA
>JAACNH010000154.1:293848-307850 GCA_019447015.1 Hymenochirus boettgeri | reverse complement strand
CCCTAGTTCCATACCAACACTCCCTGGTAACCCCTCCACTGTCCATATATACTTCTGTACCCCTCCTATTTCCCAGTATAATTACTCCCTGTAACCCATCTCCTACTAGTACAACATTACTCCATGTAAACCCACTCCTACGTTTTCATTAATACTCGCTGAACACCCTCCCACTGTTTCATATAAACCTATCCGTATAATCCCTCCTACTATTCCATTATCCCTCCTGTAAAACCCTCCACGGTTCCATATAAAACCGCTCCCTGAACCCCTCACACTGTTCCTACAACCCTCTACCTCCCCATGTCCATAAACCCTTTGACCCCCTCCCACTGTTCCCATATAACCCGCCCTGTAACCCCTCCCACTGTCATAGCAACTGAACCCCTCTGTTATCTACCCCTCCTACTGTCCCATACAATACTCCCTGTAACCCCATCCTACGGTCCCATAAATACTCCCTGTTACCCATCTCTACTGTTCCATACAAACACTCCTGTCACACCCTCCTAATGTTCCATACAACACATCCTGTAACCCTCTACTGTCCCATAATACTTTCCTGTAACCCCCTACTGCTCTCCAATAATACTCCCTCCCTGAACCCCTTGCCCATATAAGTACTCCCCTGTAAACCCTCCTACTGTCCCATATCCCTGACTCCTACGTCCCTATAATACTCACTGTAACCCCTCCTATGTCCCATATAATACTCCATGCTAACCCCTCCTATTGTTCCATATAATACTCCCTGTAACCCTCCTACGTCCCAATAATACTCCATGTAAAACCCCTAATATTGTTTCATAAATATCATATAACCTCCCTGTAACCCCTCCCACTGTTTCATATAACCTCCCTGTAACCCCTCCCACTGTTCCATATAACCCTCCCTGTAACCCCTCTCATTGTTCCATATAACCCTCCCTGTAATCCCTCCTACTATTCCATATAACCCTCCCTGTAACCCCTCCCACTGTTCCATATAACCTCCCAGTAACCCCTCCAAGTTCCATATAACCCTCCCTGTAACCCCTCCCACTGTTCCATATAACCTCCCTGTAACCCCTCCCACTGTTCCATATAACCCTCCCTGTAACCCCTCCCACTGTTCCATATAACCCTCCCTGTAACCCCTCCCACTGTTTCATATAAACCCCCTAAGAGAAGGATGAGACCGACCAAAATAAAAAGGAAAACAGGAACGAAGGGAAAAAAAGAGAAAAAAAAAAAGGAAAAAAAAAAAAGGAGGAAAAACGAGAGGAAAGGAGGGGGCGGAAGGGGAGGAGGGGGGAAAGAAGGAGGCAGCGTAACCCCTCCCACTGTTCATAGTATAACCTCCCGTAACCCTCCCCTGTTCAATCAGCCTCCTGTACCCCTCCCACTGTTTTCATATAAACCTCCCTGTACCCAACCCCTCCCATGTTCAATAACTCCCTGTAACCCCTCCCACTGTTCCATAAAAACCTACCTGTAATCCCTCCTACTATTCCATATATCCCTCCCTGTCCTACATCTTTTTCTGTTGCCCCTCGTTTTCTGTCCCAGCATGCCTCCTCACCCCCCATCTGTACTTACAGCTCTCCGGATCATTCCCTTCATGGTACCAGACAGAGCAGCTGCCATTCCAAAGCGCCCATTGTTTAGAATATTCATAGCAACCTTGAAGCCATTGCCCTCCCCACCAAGCACATTTTCTGCCGGGACACGGACTTCATCAAAGTGAACAGATGCCGTGTTGCTGGCGCGGATCCCGAGCTTCTTGTCTGGGGGGCCACTGAGAGAAGAAAAGGAGGATGGGAAAATGGTAGTAAATCAGCAACACAATGTAGCGAGAGAGAGAGGACCAAGACATGGTTGTCCACCCTCACCTGGTTACACCTTCTCCTCTTTCCACAATGAAAGCCGTAATCTTGTCTCTGCTCTCCCCGGTGGCTGCATCCTGTACGGGAGTCTTGGCAAACACTGTGAATAAGTTGGCAAGTCCGCCATTACTGAAAGAGAGCACAGGGGTAGAACTCAGGTCTCCATTCTGCCCAGACACGAGGGACGGTCTCATCCTTTATGGACATCACTGCAGGTTTTCCATAAACAACCACCGTGAAAGATTGCAAAGAATGACGGTCTCTACACTGGATCCCCTTACAGTAAAATACTCACCTGATCCAGATCTTGCCCCCAGTGAGGGTATAATACTTTCCACAGTTACTCCTGTGAGCAGTCGTTCTGATAGATGCCGCATCTGACCCACTAGACGGCTCAGTCAGGCAGAAAGCGGCCATTGTGTTTCCTAGAAATAAGCAGCGAATGAGATTCCTTATTTCCCCTACGCCCCCCCACCCCACATACCCAGCCATGCCCCAAACCCACCTGACGCCAAGTGTGGAAGATATTTAGCCTTCTGTTCCTCTGTACCATAGAGAAGGATCCCTTTGAAGCCAATGGACTGATGAGCTCCTAATGTGATCCCTACCCCAAGGTCATGAAGTCCCACAATCTCCACCAGGCGGGCATACTGAGAGGCAGCAGAGAGGTTATCAGGCGTTAGTACAGTATAGTATGGGAGGTTCCATAACGACATCTGTCCATCTATTCCAACCTACTCATGTAAGGAGGAAAGTGGTGCCCAGTCTTTAATAAATAATACGACATTAGTGTTATATCCCATGTTAATAATGTATATGTACCAAGCACTGTTAGGAATATGCAGTTAGTTCTTTTACCACAAGATGGCTCCACTGTTAAAACTTCTGGGATTGCTAGTCATAAAAAAAAAGTCTGGTGCCGTTAAGTCTATGCTAGCTTGAATTAATTGCCGATTGGTCGGCTGTTCAGTAAGTCTGATGATTGGCTGCTGGTTGAAGGTTGGTCATTTGCACTTCAAAGGGAATGTGGGAATAAAAAGAGCAGCTTTAGTCCACATGGGGGAAGCACATAGACAAAGGAAGAGCTAGGATACATGCTGAGGCAGTATGCTGTATCTGGGAGCTGATTAACTCTATCCTGACCCTTAGCTTGAGAGCAAGGGATACAGGAGCCAGAATCAGACCAGGAAAATCCAGCAGCAGCCCAGCAGTTTGGAGCCAAGGCAGTGGAGCCCAGAGATCACAGGAACTGCATCCCAAGGACAGTACTTGCTTGGTAGGATAAGGTTGTGCTTGGTGCTGGTGCATTATAATAAAGCTCCTCCAATTGCAAATAGCTTGTGTTACCCAGTTTGCGATGAAACACCTGCTATGTAGTTAGATGTTCTCCGCCCGCCTCATACACCTGTACGGGACCAGCGTCCGGTCACGGCCATAGGCAGGGAGAGGGACACTGGGCGGAGCTCTCTTACGTTTGTGACTCTGAAAGGGGATCTAGCGATGGACTTCCCTACAGAGATCTACCTGAGTGTTATTCAGGCCAAGTCCTCCCAGCTCAGAGGGAATCTGCAGACCGAAGGCTCCCAGTTCCTTTAGTCCAGTGAGAGTTTCATCATCTACACGCTGTAGGGAATCATTCACAGCGGGATCATTAACTTCCTATGGAGAGACAAGAAACAAACGTTATCAATTATTATATATACCAACCGCCTGGGGTGAGGGGAGAAAATCTCCCTCCTCCCCCTCTAAGACAAACCATCCCCCGAGCTATTGGACACACTGTCCCCGAGCTATTGGACGCACCCTCCCCCGAGGTAGGTATTGGACGCACCCTCCCCCGAGCTATTGGACACACTGTCCCCGAGCTATTGGACGCACCCTCCCCCGAGGTAGTCTGGACGCACACCTCCCCCCGAGCTATTGGACCCCCACCCTCCCCCGTGCTATTGGACGCACCCTCCCCCGTGCTATTGGACGCACCCTCCCCCGTGCTATTGGACACACCCTCCCCCAGAGCTATTGGACACACCCTCCCCCGAGCTATTGGACGCACCCTCCCCCATAGCTATTGGACACACCCTTCCCCATAGCTATTGGACACATCCTCCCCCGAGCTATTGGACACACCCTCCCCCATAGATAGCTATTGGAAACACCCTCCCGCATAGCTATTGGACTCACCCTCCCCCATAGCTATTGGACTCACCCTCCCCCATAGCTATTGGACACACCCTCCCCCATAGCTATTGGACACACCCTCCCCCATAGCTATTGGACACACCCTCCCCCATAGCTATTGGAAACACCCTACCCCATAGCTATTGGAAACACCCTCCCCCATAGCTATTGGAAACACCGTCCCCCAAGCTATTGGACACCCTCCCCCATAGCTATTGGACACACCCTCCCCCATAGCCATTCGACACACCCTCCCTCATAGCCATTGGACACACCCTCCCCCATAGCCATTGGACACACCCTCCCCCATAGCCATTGGACACACCCTCCCTCATAGCCATTGGACACACCCTCCCCTGAGCTATTGGACACACCCTCCCGAGCTATTGGACACACCCTCCCCCATAGCTATTGGACACACCCTCCCCTGGGCAATTGGACACACCCTTCCCTGCACACTTGGACAAACTTTATCTTACAGATTGTTCACAACTAAACACATTTGGAGCCCCTGAACCAATAACCTTTTAGCAGCTAAAGGCTCCATTCTTACCTCAAAGAAACGGGAAACCGGGCCAACAAGTTCACTCAGGAACTGAGACTGATCCTCGGTCAACACTGGGAAGGAAGGAGACCACAGATGAGATGGGAGGTAGGAAAGTCAATGGGCAGCAGATAAACAGTGCGAGAGGGACTGAAAGACACAGAGTTCAACCAACACTAGATTCACTCTGACCTGATGGGTAGGGAAAGACTTGCTCTGGGTGAATGTGCCCATTGAACATCCCAGCAGCGAAGGACCTGGATTCCTGTGGGGGGGAAACAGTAAGTTACCTAATATCTCCCATGCGTTCCACCCGACCCTGTATTATCTAATATCTCCCATGCGTTCCACCCGACCCTGTATTATCTAATATCTCCCATGCGTTCCACCCGACCCTGTATTATCTAATATCTCCCATGTGTTCCACCCGACCCTGTATTATCTAATATCTCCCATGTGTTCCACCCGACCCTGTATTATCTAATATCTCCCATGTGTTCCACCCGACCCTGTATTATCTAATATCTCCCATGTGTCCCACCTGACCCTGTATTATCTAATATCTCCCATGTGTTCCACCCCCAACTCGTTGCTATTATCTAAACTCTCCCATGGTTCCACCTGACCGTATTATCTAATATCTCCCATGTGTTCCACCTGACCCTGTATTATCTATATCTCCCATGCGTTCCACCTGACCCTGTATTATCTAAATCTCCATGGTTCCACCTGACCTGTATTATCTAATATCTCCCATGTGTTCCACCAACTCTGTATTATTCTATAATCTTCCCATGCGTTTCCACCCGACCCTGTATTATCTAATATCTCCCATGTGTTCCACCTGACCCTGTATTATCTAATATCTCCCATGTGTTCCACCCAACTCTGTATTATCTAATATCTCCCATGCGTTCCACCTGACCCTGTATTATCTAATATCTCCCATGTGTTCCACCTGACCCTGTATTATCTAATATCTCCCATGCGTTCCACCTGACCCTGTATTATCTAATATCTCCCATGTGTTCCACCTGACCCTGTATTATCTAATATCTCCCATGTGTTCCACCCAACTCTGTATTATCTAATATCTCCCATGCGTTCCACCTGACCCTGTATTATCTAATATCTCCCATGTGTTCCACCTGACCCTGTATTATCTAATATCTCCCATGCGTTCCACCTGACTCTGTATTATCTAATATCTCCCATGTGTTCCACCTGACACTGTATTATCTAATATCTCCCATGTGTTCCACCCGACCCTGTATTATCTAATATCTCCCATGTGTTCCACCCGACCCTGTATTATCTAATATCTCCCATGTGTTCCACCCGACCCTGTATTATCTAATATCTCCCATGTGTTCCCTTATCTAGCCCAGTCTATTTAATGTTGATTGCTGGAGGGCTGTTTATTACCTCTGCAGCTGCCGGTCTCTCCTGCACACGTGCAGATACATCGACCCCCGAAATTCCGTCCTTCCCAAGCACATTCTGGGGAAACGAACCAGCGATTAATCAAAAGACAAAAACGACAAAAATGTCTGATCACACAAGTGCAGGGAGAAGCCCATTTAACTGCCGTCTCTATGAGATGGGTAATTGTCACAGAGTGTGTTACCTGTGCAGCCTGTACGTAGGGGCGGAGAAAGATCCGGGAACTGCAATAAAAAAACAAAACATCACGTCACCTAATGTTCGATGTTATGGTAGAGAAATAGTCATGGATCCCGTCACGTAGGAAGGGAAAGGAAGAGATAGAAGGAAGGACAACTTATTATAAAAAGAATGGCCCCTTTAAATTATATTGCGATATCCTACCTTACTCTCTGAATCATAACCTTACACCTGCTACACTCCAAATGGGAACTACGGAGGAGTGTTAACGGCCACCATGTTCAACATCGTACATGTGCGCTATAGTGTATAGATAATAATAGTAATATATGTAATAATACTCTACCTACAGTGTAATATTATACAATGTGTCCTTACTATCACCTACAGTCAGTATGATATATAACTGATAATAGTAATAAATGTAATAATACGCTACCTACAGTGTAATATTATACAATGTGTCCTTACTATCACCTACAGTCAGTATGATATATAACTGATAATAGTAATATATGTAATAATACGCTACCTACAGTGTAATATTATACAATGTGTCCTTACTATCACCTACAGTCAGTATGATATATAACAGATAATAGTAATATATGAAATAATACGCTACCTACATGTAGGTAGGTATTATTACATATATTACTATTATCAGTTATATATCATACTGACTGTAGGGGATAGTAAGGACACGTATAATATTACACTGTAGGTAGCGTATTATTACATATATTACTATTATCAGTTATATATCATACTGACTGTAGGTGATAGTAAGGACACATTTATAATATTACACTGTAGGTAGCGTATTATTACATATATTACTATTATCAGTTAATATCATACTGACTGTAGGTGATAGTAAGGACACATTGTATTATAATATTACACTGTAGGTAGAGTATTATTACATATTTACTATTATTATCTATACATATAGCGCACATGTACGATGTTGAACATGGTGGCCGTTAACACTCCTCCGTAGTTCCCATTTGGGAGTGTAGCAGGTGTAAGGTTATGATTCAGAGAGTAAGTAGGATATCGCAATATAATTTAAAGGGGCCATTCTTTTATAATAAGTTTCCTTCCTTCTATCTCTTCCTTCCCTTCCTACGTGACGGGATCCATGACTATTTCTCTACCATAACATCGAACATTAGGTGACGTGATGTTTTGTTTTTTATTGCAGTTCCCGGATCTTTCTCCGCCCCTACGTACAGGCTGCACAGTAACACACTCTGTGACAATTACCCATCTCATAGAGACGGCAGTTAAATGGGCTTCTCCCTGCACTTGTTGTGATCAGACATTTTTGTCGTTTTTGTCTTTTGATTAATCGCTGGTTCGTTTCCCCAAATGTGCTTGGGAAGGACGGAATTTCGGGGGTCGATGTATCTGCACGTGTGCAGAGAGACCGCAGCTGCAGAGGTAATAAACAGCCCTCCAGCAATCAACATTAATAGACTGGGCTAGATAAGGGAACACATGGGAGATATTAGATATACAGGGTCGTGGACACATGGGAGAATTAGATAATACAGGCGGTGGAACACATGGGAGATATTAGATAATACAGGTCGGGTGGAACACATGGGTTATAGATAATACAGGTCGGGTGGAACACATGGAAGATATTAGATACTAAGGGTCGGGTGGAACACATGGGAGATATTAGATAATACAGGGTCGTGGAACGCATGGGAATATTAGATAATACAGGGTCGGGTGGAACACATGGGAGATATAGATAATACAGTTCAGGTGGAAACACATGGAGATATTAGTAATACAGAGTCAGGTGGAACGCATGGGAGATATAAGTAATACGGTCAGGTGGAACACATGGGAGATATTAGATAATACAGGGTCAGGTGGAACGCATGGAGATATTGATATACAGAGTTGGGTGGAACACATGGGAGATATTAGATATAGGGTCAGGTGGCACACATGGAGATATTAGATAATACAGGGTCAGGTGGAACCACATGGAGGATATTAGATATACGGGTCAGGATGGAACACTGGGAGATATTAGATAATACAGGTCGGTGGAACGCATGGGAGATTTAGATAATACAGAGTTGGTGGAACACATGGGAGATATTAGATAATACAGGTCAGGTGGAACACATGGGAGATATTAGATAATACAGGGTCAGGTGGAACGCATGGGAGATATAGATAATACAGGGTCAGGTGGAACACATGGGAGATATTAGATAATACAGGTCAGGTGGAACGCATGGGAGATTAGATAATACAGAGTTGGGTGGAACACATGGGAGATATTAGATAATCCAGGGTAGGTGGAACACATGGGAGATATTAGATAATACAGGGTCATGGAACGCATGGGAGATATTAGATAAGACGGGGTCAGGTGGAACGCATGGGAGATATTAGATAATACAGAGTTGGGTGGAACACATGGGAGATATTAGATAATCAGGGTCAGTGGAACGCATGAGATATTATAATACAGGGTCGGGTGGAACACAGGGAGATATTAGATAATACAGGGTCGGGTGGGACACATGGGAGATATTAGATAATACAGGGTCGGGTGGGACACATGGGAGATATTAGATAATACAGGTCGGGTGGAACACATGGGAGATATTAGATAATACAGGGTCGGGTGGAACACATGGGATATTAGATAATACGGTCAGTGGACACATGGGAGATATTAGATAATACAGTCGGTGGAACACATGGGAGATATTAGATAACAGGTCGGTGGGACACATGGAGATATTAGATTACAGGTCGGGTGGAACACATGGGGTATTAGATAATACAGGGTCGGGTGGAACACATGGGAGATATTGATAATACAGGGTCAGGTGGAACACATGGGATATTAGATAATACAGGTTGGGTGGAACACATGGGAGATATTAGATAATACGGGTCGGGTGGAACGCATGGGAGATTTAGATAATACAGGTCGGGTGGACGCATGGGAGATATTAGATAATACAGGTCGGGTGGAACGCATGGAGATATTAGGTAACCTTACTGTTTCCCCCCCACGAATCCAGGTCCTTCGCTGCTGGGATGTTCAATGGGCACATTCACCCAGAGCAAGTCTTTCCCTACCCATCAGGTCAAGTGAATCTAGTGTTGGTTGAACTCTGTGTCTTTCAGTCCTCTCGCACTGTTTACTGCTGCCCATTGACTTTCCTACCTCCATCTCATCTGTGGTCTCCTTCCTTCCCAGTGTTGACCGAGATCAGTCTCATTCCTGAGTGAACTTGTTGGCCCGGTTTCCCGTTTCTTTGAGTAAGAATGGAGCCTTTAGCTGCTAAAAGGTTATTGGTTCAGGGCTCCAATGTGTTTAGTTGTGAACAATCTGTAAGATAAAGTTTGTCCAAGTGTGCAGGGAAGGTGTGTGTCCAATTGCCCAGGGGAGGGTGTGTCCAATAGCTATGGGGGAGGGTGTTCCATAGCTCGGGAGGGGTGTGTCCAATAGCTCAGGGGAGGGTGTGTCCAATGGCTATGAGGGAGGGGTGTGTCCAATGGCTATGGGGGAGGGTGTGTCCAATGGCTATGGGGGAGGGTGTGTCCATGGCTATGAGGGAGGGTGTGTCGAATGGCTATGGGGAGGGTGTGTCCAATAGCTATGGGGGAGGTGTCCATAGCTTGGGGCGGTGTTTCCAATAGCTATGGGGGAGGGTGTTTCCAATAGTCTATGGGGTAGGGTGTTTCCAATAGCATGGGGGAGGGTGTGTCCAATAGCTATGGGGGAGGTGTGTCCAATAGCTATGGGGGAGGGTGTGTCCAATAGCTATGGGGGAGGGTGAGTCCAATAGCTATGGGGAGGGTGATTCCAATAGCATGCGGGAGGGTGTTTCCAATAGCTATCTATGGGGAGGGTGTGTCCAATAGCTCGGGGAGGATGTCCTAGCTATGGGGAAGGGTGTGTCCAATAGCTATGGGGGAGGGTGCGTCCAATAGCTCGGGGGAGGGTGTGTCCAATAGCTCTGGGGGAGGGTGTGTCCAATAGCACGGGGAGGGTGCGTCCAATAGCACGGGGGAGGGGTGCGTCCAATAGCACGGGGGAGGGTGCGTCCAATAGCACGGGGAGGGTGGGTCCAATAGCTCGGGGAGGGTGCGTCCATACCTACCTCGGGGAGGGGCGTCCAATAGCTCGGGACAGTGTGTCCAATAGCTGCGGGGAGGGGGCGTCCAATACCTACCTCGGGGGAGGGTGCGTCCAATTGGGGGGTACGTCCATACCTACGGGGGAGGTGCTCCAATACCTACCTCGGGGGAGGGTGCGTCCAATACCTACCTCGGGGGAGGGTGCGTCCAATACCTACCTCGGGGGAGGGTGCGTCCAATACTCGGGGACATGGTGTCCAATAGCTCGGGGAATGGTTTGTCTTAGAGGGGGAGGAGGGAGATTTTCTCCCTCACCCCAGGCGGTTGTATATATAATAATTGATAACGTTTGTTTCTTGTCTCTCCATAGAAGTTATGATTGATCCCGCTGTGAATGATTCCCTACAGCGTGTGATGATGACACTCTCACTGGACTAAAGGAACTGGGAGCCTTCGGTCTGCAATTCCCTCTGAGCTGGGAGGACTTGGCCTGATAACACTCAGGTAGATCTCTGTAGGGAAGTCCATCGCTAGATCCCCTTCAGAGTCACAAACGTAAGAGAGCTCCGCCCAGTGTCCCTCTCCTGCTATGGCCGTGACCGGACGCTGGTCCCGTACAGGTGTATGACGGGCGGAGAACATCTAACTACATAGCAGGTGTTTCATCGCAAACTGGGTAACACAAGCTATTTGCAATTGGAGGAGCTTTATTATAATGCACCGCACCAAGCACACCTTATCCTACCAACAAGTTACTGTCCTTGGGATGCAGTTCCTTGATCTCTGGCTCCACTGCCTTGGCTCCAAACTGCGGGCTGCTGCTGGATTTTCCTGTGCTATTCTGCTCCTGTATCCCTTGCTCTCAAGCTAAGGGTCAGGATAGAGTTAATCAGCTCCCAGATACAGCATACTGCCTCAGCATGTATCCTAGCTCTTCCTTTGTCTATGTGCTTCCCCCATGTGGACTAAGCTGCTCTTTTTTTCCCACATTCCCTTTGAAGTGCAAATGACCAACCTTCAACCAGCAGCCAATCATCAGACTTACTGAACAGCCGACCATCGGCAATTAATTCAAGCTAGCATAGACTTAACGGCACAGACTTTTTTTTTATGACTAGCAATCCCAGAAGTTTTAACAGTGGAGCCATCTTGTGGTAAAAGAACTAACTGCATATTCCTACAGTGCTTGGTAACATATACATTTTAACATGGGATATAACACTAATGTCGTATTATTTATTAGACGGGCACCACTTTCCTCCTTTACTGAGTAGGTTGGAAGATGGACAGATGTCGTTATGGAACCTCCCATACTATACTGTCTAACGCCTGAATAACCTCTCTGCTGCCTCTCAGTATGCCCCCCTGGTGGAGATTTGTGGACTTCATGACCTTGGGGTAGGGATCACATTAGGACTCACATTCCATTGGCTTCAAAGGGATCCTTCTCTATGGTACAGAGGACAGAAGGATAATATCTTCCACACTTGGCGTCAGGTGGGTTTGGGGCATGGCTGGGTATGTGGGGTGGGGGGGCGTAGGGGAAATAAGGAATCTCATTCGCTGCTATTTCTAGGAAACACAATGGCCGCTTTCTGCCTGACTGAGCCGTCTAGTGGGTCAGATGCGGCATCTACCAGAACGACTGCTCACAGAGTAACTGTGAAAGTATTATACCTCACTGGGGGCAAGATCTGGATCGGTGGTATTTAACTGTAAGGGATCCAGTGTAGAGACCGCATTCTTTGCAATCTTTCACGGTGGTTTGTTTATGGAAAACCTGCAGTGATTGTCCATAAGGATGAGACCGTCCCTCGTGTCTGGTCAGAATGGAGACCTGAGTTCTACCCCTGTGCTCTCTTCAGTAATGGCGGACTTGCCAACTTATTCACAGTGTTTGCCAAGACTCCCGTACAGGATGCAGCCACCGGGGAGAGCAGAGACAAGATTACGGCTTTCATTGTGAAAGAGGAGAAGTGTAACCAGGTGAGGGTGGACACCATGTCTTGGTCCTCTCTCTCTCGCTACATTGTGTTGCTGATTTACTACCATTTTCCCATCCTCCTTTTCTTCTCTCAGTGGCCCCCCAGACAAGAACTCGGGATCCGCGCCAGCAACACGGCATCTGTTCTCACTTGGAAGTCCGTGTCCCGCAGAAAATGTGCTTGGTGGGAGGGCAATGGCTTCAAGGTTGCTATGAATATTCTAAACAATGGGCGCTTTGGAATGGCAGCTGCTCTGTCTGGTACCATGAGGGAATGATCCGGAGAGCTGTAAGTACAGATGGGGGGTGAGGAGGCATGCTGGGACAGAAAACGAGGGGCAACAGAAAAAGATGTAGGACAGGGAGGGATATATGGAATAGTAGGAGGGATTACAGGTAGGTTTTTATGGAACAGTGGGAGGGGTTACAGGGAGGTTATATGAAACAGTGGGAGGGGTTACAGGGAGGTTATATGAAACAGTGGGAGGGGTTACAGGGAGTTATATGGAACAGTGGGAGGGGTTACAGGAGGTTATATATAACAGTGGGAGGGGTTACAGGGAGGTTATATGAAACAGTGGGAGGGGTTACAGGGAGGGTTTATTGGAAACAGTGGGAGGGGGTTACAGGGAGGGTTATATGGAACAGTGGGAGGGGTTACAGGGAGGTTATATGGAACAGTGGGAGGGGTTACAGGGAGGGTTATATGGAACTTGGAGGGGTTACTGGGAGGTTATATGGAACAGTGGAGGGTTAAGGGAGGGTTATATGGATAGTAGGAGGGATTACAGGGAGGTTAATGGAACATGAAGGGGTTACAGGGAGGGTTATAGGAACAGTGGGAGGGTTACAGGGAGGGATATATGAAATAGGAGGGATTACAGGTAGGTTTATATGGAACAGTGGGAGGGCTTACAGGGAGTATTATATGAAACAATAGGAGGGGTTACATGGAGTATTATATGGGACAGTAGGAGGGTTACAGGGAGTATTATATGGACAGTAGGAGGGGTTACAGGAGTATTATTGGGACAGTAGGAGGGGTTACAGGGAGTATTATATGGGACAGTAGGAGGGGTTACAGGGAGTATTATATGGGACAGTAGGAGGGGTTACAGGAAGTATTATATGGGACAGTAGGAGGGGTTACAGGGAGTGTTGTATGGAACATTAGGAGGGGTTCCAGGGAGTGTTTGTATGGAACAGTAGGAGGGGTTACAGGGAGTATTATATGGGACAGTAGGAGGGGTTACAGGAGTATTTGTATGGGACAGTAGGAGGGGTTACAGGGGTGTTGTATGGAACAGTAAGAGGGGTTACAGGGAGGGTTATATGGAACATGTGGGAGGGGTAGGGGGTTTATTGGAACATTGGGGAGGGGTTACAGAGAGGGTTGTATGGAACAGTGGAGGGGTTACAAGGGAGGGTTTTTATATGGAACGTGGATGGGTTTTTTACAGGGATGGATAATGGAATGAGTAGGAGGATTACGGTAGGTTTATATGAAACAGTGGAGGGGTTACAGGGAGTAATTATATGAAACGTAGGAGGGTTACATGAGTTATTATGATGGACAGTAGGAGGGTTACAGGAGTAATTATTGGGACATTAGGAGGGGTTACAGGAAGTATTATATGGACAGTAGGAGGGGTTACCAGGGAGTGTTGTATGGAACTAGGG
>JAACNH010000154.1:170606-293755 GCA_019447015.1 Hymenochirus boettgeri | reverse complement strand
AGACACGTATTAATATTACACTGTAGGTAGTGGATTTTACATATATTCTATTATTTGTATATATCATACTGACTGTAGGGGATAGTAAGGACACATTGGTATAATATTATACTGTAGGTGAGAGCGTAATTTACATATATTACATGTATCTGTATATATCATACTGACTGTAGGGGATAGTAAGGACACGTATAATATTACACTGTAGGTAGAGTATTATTACATATTTATATTATCGTATATATCATACTGACTGTAGGGGATAAAGGACACATTGTAAATATTACACTGTAGGTAGCGTATTATTATTACTATATTACTATACAGTTATATATCTACTGACTGTAGGGGTAGTAAGACACATTGTATAATATTACACTGTAGGTAGCGTATTATTCACTATATTACTATTATCTGTTATAATCATACTGACTGTAGGGGATAGTAAGGACACGTATAATATTACACTGTAGGTAGTGCTATTATTACATATATTACTATTATCTGTATATATCATACTGGCGGTAGGGGATAGTAAGGACACGTATAATATTACACTGTAGGTAGCGTATTATTTATTATATATATTACTATTATCAGTTATATATCATACTGACTGTAGGGGATAGTAAGAACACATGTATAATATTACACTGTAGGTAGCGTATTATTACATAATTACTATTATCAGTTATATATCATACTGACTGTAGGGATAGTAAGGACACGTATATATACACTGTAGGTAGCGTATTATTACTTATATTACTATTATAGTTTATATATCATACTGACTGTAGGGGATAGTAAGGACACATTGTATAATATTACACTGTAGGTAGCGTATTATTATCATATTTACTCATTATCAGTTTATATCATACTGACGTATGTGGTAGTAGTAAGGACACATTGTTATAATATTACACTGTAGGTAGCGTATATTTCATTATTACTATTATTGTTATATATCATACTGACTGTAGGTGATAGTAAGGACACGTTATAATATTACCTGTAGGTAGCGTATTATTACATATATTACTATTTGTTATATATCATACTGACTGTAGGGATAGTAAGGACACGATAATATTACACTGTAGGTAGTGTTATTACATATATTACTATTATCTGTAATATACATACTGACTGTAGGGGATGTAAGGACACATTGATAATATTACTGTAGGTAGCGATATTACATATATTACTATTATCTGTATATATCATACTGACTGTGGGGATAGTAAGGACACGTATAATATTACACTGTAGGTAGCGTATTATACATATATTACTATTATCAGTTATATATCATACTGACTGTAGGGATAGTAAGGACACATTGTATAATATTACACTGTAGGTAGCGTATTATTACATATTACTATTATCAGTTTATATCATACATACTGATGTAGGGTGATAGTAAGGACACGTATAATATTACACTGTAGGTAGCGTATTATTACATATATTACTATTATCGTTATATATCATACTGACGTAGGTGATGTAAGGACACGTATAATATTACACTGTAGGTAGTGTATTATTACATATATTTACTATTATCAGTTATATATCATACTGACTGTAGGTGATAGTAAGGACACATTGTTAATATTACACTGAGGTAGCGATTATTACATATATTACTATTATCTTTTATATATCATACTGACTGTAGGGATAGTAAGGACACTGTAAATATTACACTGTAGGTAGCGTATTTCATATATTACTATTATCAGTTATATATCATACGACTGTAGGGGATAGTAAGGACACATTGTAAATATTACACTGTGGTAGCGTATTTCATATATTAACTTATCTGTTATATATCATACTGACTGTAGGGGATAGTAAGGACACTTGTATAATATTACACTGTAGGTACGTATTATTTCAATATCTATTATCAGTTATATATCAACTGACTGTAGGGATAGTAAGGACACATTGTATAATATTACACTGTAGGTAGCGTATTATTTCATATATTTACTATTATCATTTTATATCATACTGACTGTAGGGATAGTAAGGACACATGTATATATTACACTGTAGGTAGCGTATATTATTCATATATTACTATTATCTGTTATATATCATACTGACTGTAGGTGATAGTAAGGACACATTGTTAATATTACACTGTAGTAGGTATTATCATATATTACTATTATCAGTTATATATCATACTGACTGTAGGGGATAGTAAGGACACGTATAATATTACAATGTAGGTAGCGTATTATTACATATATTACTATTATCAGTTATATATCATACTGACTGTAGGGGATAGTAAGGACACGTATAATATTACACTGTAGGTAGCGATTATTTCATATATTACATATTATCAGTTATATATCATACTGACTGTAGGTGATAGTAAGGACACATTGTATATATTACACTGTAGGTAGCGTATTATAACATACTTACTATTATCAGTATAATCATACTGACTGTAGGTGATAGTAAGGACACGTATAATATTACACTGTAGGTAACGTATTATTACAATATATATTATTATCAGTTATATATCATACTGACTGTAGGATATAAGGACACATTGTATAATATTACACTGTAGGTAGCGTATTATTTCATATATTACTATTATCAGTTATATATCATACTGACTGTAGGGGATAGTAAGGACACTGTATAATATTACACTGTAGGTAGCGTATTATTACATATATTACTATTATTCAGTATTCATATGTCAACTGATATTGCTTGTGGGATAGTAAGGACATGTAATAATATACACTGTAGGTA
Organism: Hymenochirus boettgeri; assembly: GCA_019447015.1. Lineage (NCBI taxonomy): Eukaryota > Metazoa > Chordata > Amphibia > Anura > Pipidae > Hymenochirus > Hymenochirus boettgeri. Next base: position 290,947 of record JAACNH010000154.1, on the reverse strand, counting down.
GCGTATTATTCATATATACTATATTGTTATATATCTACGACTGTAGGGATAGTAAGGACACATATAATATTACACTGTAGGTAGCGTATTATTCATATATTACTTATCAGTTATATATCATACTGACTGTAGGGGATAGTAAGGACCACATGTATAATATTACACTGTAGGTAGCGTATTATTACATATATTACTATTATCTGTTATATATCATACTGACTGTAGGTGATAGTAAGGACACGTATAATATTACACTGTAGGTAGCGTATTATTACATATATTACTATTATCAGTTATATATCATACTGACTGCAGGGGATAGTAAGGACACTGTATAATATTACACTGTAGGTAGCGTATTATTACATATATTACTATTATCAGTTATATATCATACTGACTGTAGGTGATAGTAAGGACACGTATAATATTACACTGTAGGTAGCGTATTAAATATATCTATATCAGTTATATATCATACTGACTGTAGGTGATAGTAAGGACACTTATAATATTACACTGTAGGTAGCGTATTATTTCATATATACTATTATCAGTTATATATCATACTGACTGTAGGGGATAGTAAGGACACATTGTATAATATTACACTGTAGGTAGCGTATTATTCATATATTACTATTATCTGTTATATATCATACTGACTGTAGGTGATAGTAAGGACACGTATAATATTACACTGTAGTGTAAGTCTATTATTTCATATATTACTATATCAGTTATATATCTACTGACTGTAGGTGATAGTAAGGACCAGTTAATATTACACTGTAGGTAGACGTATTATTACATATATTACTATTATCTGTTATATACATACTGACTGTAGGGGATAGTAAGGACACATATAATATTACACGTAGGTAGCGTATTATTCATATATTACTATTATCTGTTATATATCATACTGACTGTAGGGATGATAAGGACACGTATAATATTACACTGTAGGTAGCGTATTATTTCATATTTAATATTCTATTTCTTATATCATACTGACTGTAGGGATAGAAAGGACATTATAATATTACATAGGTAGCGTATTATTCATATATTACTATATCAGTTATATATCATACTGATGTAGGGATAGTAGGACACATTGTAAATATTACACTGTGGAGGTAATATTACATATATTACTATTATCAGTTATATATCATACTGACTGTAGGGGATAGTAAGGACATGTTAATATTACACTGTGGTAGCGTATATTACATATATTACTATTAGTATTATTATCATACTGACTGTAGGTGATTGTAAGGACACGTATAATATTACACTGTAGGTAGGTATTATTACATAATTACTATTATCTGTTATATATCATACTGACTGTAGGTGATAGTAAGGACCATTGTATAATATTACACTGTAGGTAGCGTATTATTATATATTACTATTATCAGTTAATATCATACTGACTGTAGGTGATAGTAAGGACACATTGTATATATTACACTGTAGGTAGCGTATTATTTCATATATTACATTATCTAGTTTATATATCATACTGACTGTAGGGATAGTAAGGACAATTGTATAATATTACACTGTAGGTAGGAGTATTATTACTATATTACTATTATATTATTATCTATCATTACTGACTGTAGGTGATAGTAAGGACATTGTAATATATACACTGTAGGTAGCGTATTATTTCATATATACTATTATCTGTTATATATCATACTGACTGTAGGGATGATAGTAAGGACACATTGTATAATATTACACTGTAGGTAGCGTATTATTCATATATTACTATTATCAGTTATATATCATACTGACTGTAGGTGATAGTAAGGACACATTGTATAATATTACACTGTAGGTAGTATTTTCATATATTACTATTATCTGTTATATATCATACTGACTGTAGGGATGTAAGGACACATTGTATAATATTACACTGTAGGTAGGTATTATTACATATATTACTATTATCAGTTATATATCATACTGACTGTAGGGTATAAGGACACGTATATATTCACTGTAGGTAGAGTATTTTACATATATTACTATTATCAGTTATATCATACTGACTGTAGGTGATAGTAAGGACACTTGTATAATATTACACTGTAGGTAGCGTATTTACTATATTACTATTATCAGTTATATATCATACTGACTGTAGGTGATAGTAAGGACACATTGTATAATATTACACTGTAGGTAGCGTATTATTCATATTAACTATTATCAGTTATAATCATACTGACTGTAGGGGATAGTAAGGACACGTATAATATTACACTGTAGGTGAGTATTATTACATATATTACTATTATCAGTTATTAATCATACTGACTGTAGGGATAGTAAGGACACTGATAATATTACACTGTAGGTAGCATTATTCATATATTACTATTATCAGTTATATCATACTGACGTAGGGATAGTAAGACAATTGTATAATATACACTGTAGGTAGCGTATTATTACATATTACTATTATCTGTATATATCATACTGACGTAGGGGATAGTAAGGACAAGATATATTACACTGTAGGAGCGTATTATTACATATATTATATCTATATCGTTATATATCATACTGACTGTAGGTGATAGTAAGGACACATGTATAATATTACACTGTAGGTAGCGTATTATTACATATATACTATTATCAGTTATATATCATACTGACTGTAGGGATAGTAAGGACACATTGTATAATAACACTGTAGGTAGCGTATTATTACAAACTTATTATATATTATAATACTGACTGTAGGTGATAGTAAGGACAGTATAATATTACACTGTAGGTAGCGTATATTACATATATTACTATTATCAGTATATATCATACTGACTGTAGGGGATAGTAGGACACATTGTATAATATTACACTGTAGGTAGTGTATATTACATCATATTACTATATCATGTTATATATCATACTGACTGTAGGTGATAGTAAGGACACAGTATAATATTACACTGTAGGTAGCGTATTATACATATATTACTATTATCAGTTATATATCATACTGACTGTAGGGGATAGTAAGGACACTTGTATAATATTACGTAGGTAGCGTATTATTACATATATTACTAATCGTTTATATATCATACTGACTGTAGGGATAGTAAGGACACAGTATAATATTACACTGTAGGTGCGTATTATACATAATTACTATTATCAGTAATACATACTGACCTGTAGGTGATAGTAAGGACACGATAATATACACTGTGGTAGTGTATTTACATATATTACTATTATCAGTTATATATATTACTGACGTATTGGGGATAGTAAGGACACTGTATAATATTACACTGTAGGTAGGTATTATTACATATATTACTATTATCAGTTATATATCATACTGACTGTAGGTGATAGTAAGGACACGTATAAATTACACTGTAGGTAGCGTATTATACATATATTACTATTATCAGTTATATATCATACTGACTGTAGGGATAGTAAGGACACATGTATAATATTACACTGTAGGTAGCGTATTATTACATATATTACTATTATCATTTATATATACACTGACGTAGGTGATAGTAAGGACACGTATAATTATTACACTGTAGGTAGCGTATTATTCATATATACTATTATCAGTTATATATCATACTGACTGTAGGGGTAGTAAGGACACATTGTATAATATTACACTGTAGTAGAGTATTATTAATATTTACTATTATCAGTTTATATCATATGAGTGAGGTGATAGTAAGGACACATGTATAATATTACACTGTAGAGTAGATTATTTCATATATTATATTATCTTAATATCATACTGATGGAGTGATAGTAAGGACACATGTATAATATTACACTGTAGGTAGAGTATTATTACATATATTACTATATCGTTATATACATACTGACTGTAGGGATAGTAAGGACACATTGTATAATATTACACTGTAGGTAGGTATTATTACACTAATTACTATTATCAGTTATATATCATACTGATGTAGGGATAGTAAGGACACATGTATAATATTACACTGTAGGTAGAGTATTATTCATATATTACTATTATCAGTTATATATCATACTGACGTGTAGGTGATAGTAAGGACATGTATAATATACACTGTAGGTAGGTTATATTACATTATTACTATTATCAGTTTAATCATAACTGAGTAGGGATAGTAAGGACACATTGATAATATTACACTGTAGGTAGCGTATTATACATATATTACTATTATCAGTTATATATCATACTGACTGTAGGGGGGACACATAAGTAGGCGTATAAAACAGAGTGACTATTATAGATCTGTTTTTTATATTTGACAGGTGGATAGTAAGGACACTTGTATAATATTACACTGTAGGTAGCGTATTATTACATATATTACTATTATCTGTTATATATTACATACTGACTGTAGGTGATAGTAGGACACATTGTATAATATTACACTGTAGGTAGCGTATTATTACATATATTACTATTATCAGTTATATATCATACTGACTGTAGGGGATAGTAAGGACACGTATAATATTACACTGTAGGTAGCGTATTATTACATATATTACTATTATCTGTTATATATCATACTGACTGTAGGTATATGAAGACAATTGTATAATATTACACTGTAGGTAGCGGTATTATTACTATATATTATATATTATGTTATATTCATACTGAGTAGGTGATAGTAAGACATGTATATATTACACTGTAGGTAGCGTGGATTATTTACATATATTACCATATCAGTTATATATCATACTGACTGTAGTGGGATAGTAAGGACACGTGATAATACATAACTGTAGGTAGCGTATTATTACTATATACTATTATCAGTTATATATCATACTGACTGTAGGGGATAGTAAGGACACGTATAATATTACACTGTAGGTGCGTATTATTACATATATTACTATTATCTGTTATATATCATACTGACTGTAGGGGATAGTAAGGACATGTATAATATTACACTGTAGGTAGCGTATTATTACATATATTACTATTATCGTTATATATCATACTGACTGTAGGGGATAGTAAGGACACGATATATATTACACAGGCTATGGATAGCGTATATTACATACATTATATACTATTATATATAGCATCACGTACTTGACTGGCTATATGTAGGAGCATTATATATTATACAGTAAGTAACATGTCATTATTATCATAATACATTATCTGTTAATATCATACTGACTGTAGGGGATAGTAAGGACAGTATAATATTACACTGTAGGGTAGTAGATTACATATATTACTATTATCAGTTATATATCATACTGACTGTAGGGGATAGTAGGACACGTATAATATTACACTGTAGGTAGCGTATTATTACATATATTACTATTATCAGTTATATATCATACTGACTGTAGGGGATAGTAAGGACACGTATAATATTACACTGTAGGTAGCGTATTATTACATATATTACTATTATCTGTTATATATCATACTGACTGTAGGGGATAGTAAGGACACATGTATAATATTCATGTAGGTAGCGTATTATTACATATATTACTATTATCAGTTATATATCATACTGACTGTAGGGGATAGTAAGGACACATGTATAATATTACACTGTAGGTAGTGTATTATTACATATATTACTATTATCAGTTATATATCATACTGACTGTAGGGGATAGTAAGGACACATTGTATAATATTACACTGTAGGTAGCGTATTATACATTATATTTACTATTATCAGTTTAATATCATACTGACTGTAGGGGATAGTAAGGACACGTATAATATTACACTGTAGGTAGCGTATTATTACATATATACTATTATCAGTATATATCAACTGACTGTAGGGGATAGAAGGACACATTGTAAATATTACACTGTAGGTAGCGTATTATTCATATATTATATTATTGTTATATATTATACTGACTGTAGGTGATAGTAAGGAACATGTTAATATTACACTGTAGGTGGTATTATTTCATATATTACTATTATCAGTTATATATCATACTGACTGTAGGGGATAGTAAGGACACATGTATAATATTACACTGTAGGTAGCGGATTATTACATATATTACTATTATCAGTATTATATCATACTGACGTGAGGGGATAGTAAGGACACGTATAATATTACACTGTAGGTAGGTATTATTACATAATTACTATTATCAGTTATATATCATACTGACGTAGGGGATAGTAAGGACACATGTATAATATTACACTGTAGGTGCGTATTATTTCTATATTACTATTATTGTTATATATCATACTGACTGTAGGTGATAGTAAGGACACATTGTATAATATATAACTGTAGGTAGCGTATTATTACATATATTACTATTATCTGTTATATATCATACTGACTGTAGGATAGTAAGGACACTGTATAATATTACACTGTAGGTAGCGTATTATTACATATATACTATTATCAGTATATATCATACTGACTGTAGGTGATAGTAAGGACACATTGTATAATATTACACTGAGGTAGCGTATATTACATATATTACTATTATCAGTTATATATCATACTGACTGTAGGTGGATAGTAAGGACACATTGTATAATATTACACTGTAGGTAGAGTATTTATACATATATACTATTATCGTTATATATCATACTGACTGTAGGTGATGTAAGGAACATTGTATAATATTACACTGTAGGTAGCGTATTATTACATATATTCTTTATCAGTTTATATCATACTGACTGTAGGGATAGTAAGGACACATTGTATAATATTACACTGTAGGTAGCGTATTATTACATATATATATATATCAGTTATATATCATACTGACTGTAGGTGATAGTAAGGACACATGTATAATATTACACTGTAGGTAGCGTAGTATTAAATATATTACTATATCAGTATATATTCTAATGACTGTAGGTGATAGTAAGGACACGTATTATATTACAATGTAGGTAGCGTTATTATTACATATATTACTATTATCTGTTATATATCATACTGACTGTAGGGGATAGTAAGGACACGTTAATATTACACTGTAGGTAGCGTATTATTACATATATTACTATTATCGTTTATATTCATACTGACTGTAGGGGATAGTAAGGACACATTGATAATATTACACTGTAGGTAGCGTATTATTACATATATTACTATTATCAGTTATATATCATACTGACTGTAGGGGATAGTAAGGACACATTGTATAATATTACACTGTAGGTAGCGTATTATTACATATATTACCATTATCAGTATATATCATACTGACTGTAGGGATAGTAAGGACAAGTTATAATATTACACTGTAGGTAGCGTATTATTACATTATTACTATTATCAGTTAATATCATACTGAGATGTAGGGGATAGTAAGGACACGTATAATATACACTGTAGGTAGAGTATTATTACATATATTACTAATCAGTTATATCATACTGACTGTAGGGGATGTCAGTGAGAATGATAGTAAGGACACGATAATATTACACTGTAGGTAGCGTATTATTCATATATACTATTATCAGTTATATATCATACTGACTAGGTGGGATAGAAGGACACGTATAATATACACTGTAGGTAGCGTATTATTACATATATTACTATTATCAGTTATATATCATACTGATGCTGTGGGGATAGTAAGGGACACATTGTATAATATTACACTGTAGGTAGCGTATTATTACATATATTACTTATCAGTTATTATCATACTGACTGTAGGGGATAGTAAGGACACATTGTATATATTACACTGTAGGTAGAGTATATTACATATATTACTATTATCAGTTATATATCATACGACTGTAGGTGATAGTAAGGACACATGTTAATTTACACTGTAGGTAGCGTATTATTACATATATTACTATTATCAGTTATTATCATACTGACTGTAGGGATAGTAAGGACCACTTGTATATATTACACTGTAGGTAGCGTTTATTACATATATTACTATTATCAGTATATACATACTGACTGTAGGTGATAGTAAGGACACGTTATAATATACACTGTAGGTAGCGTATTATTACATATATTACTATATCAGTTATATCATACTGACTGTAGGGGATAGTAAGGACACATTGTATAATATTACACTGTAGGTAGCGTATTATTCACTATATTACTATTATCTGTATATATCATATGACTGTAGGTGATAGTAAGGACACGTATAATATTACACTGTGGTAGGTATTATTACATATAACTATTATCAGTTATATATCATACTGACTGTAGGGATAGTAAGGACACATTGTTTAAATTACACTGTAGGTAGCGTATTATTACACTATTTACTATTATCAGTTATATATCATACTGACTGTAGGGGATAGTAAGGAACATTGTATAATATTTAAACGTGTAATATTATACAGTGTCCTTCTATCACCTACAAGTCAGTATTATCTAATGATAATATATCTATGTAATAATACGCATCCCTACAGTGTAATATTATACACATGTGTCCGTACTATCACTTACAGTCAGTTATGATAAATAACTGATAAAGGAATATATGTAATAATACGCTACCCTACAGTTAATATTATACAGTGTCCTTACTATACCCTACAGGTCAGTATGATATATTAGAATAGATATAGTAATATATGTAAAAACTCTACCTACAGTTGTCATATATACGAATTGTCCTACTATCACCTACAGTCGTTATTATATCATAACATGTAAATATAATATAATGTAATAATACGTCTACTAAGTGTAATTTAACATGTTGGGTCCTTACTATCCCTACGTCGTAGATATATAACGATAATATTAATATATGTACTAATACGCTACCTACAGTGTAATAATTATACATGTGTCCTTACTTCCCCTTACGTCAGTATGTAATATATAACTGATAAGGTAATAATGTAATAATACGCTACTACAAGTTAATATTATACATGTGTCCATTACTATCCACCTACAGTCAGTTGAATATAACAGATAATAGTAATATAGTAATAAACGCTACCTACAGGTAATATTATACAATTTGCCTTCCTATCACCCACAGTCAGTATGATATATAACTGATAATAGTAATATATGTAATAATACCTACTACAGTGTAATAATACAGGTCCTACTTACTAATCCGCTACAGTCAGTATATATATAACTGATTAATGGTCAAAGTAATAATACGCTACCTACAGTGTAATATTATACCAATGTGTCCTTACCTATTCCCCTACAGTCAGTATGATATATCAACTGATAATAGTAATCTATGTAATAATACGCTACTACAGTGATATTATACGACTGTGTCCTTACTATCACCTACAGTCAGAATGATAATAATGATAATAGTAATATATGAAAAATACTCTACTACCGTGTCAATATTATACCATGTCCTTACCTATCCCTACAGTCCAGTATGATATATAACTGATATAGTAAATATTGTAATAATACTTGCTACCTACAGTGTAATAATTATCTGTTGTCCTTACTATCCCCTTACACGTCAGTATGATATATACTGATAATGTAATAATGTAATAATACGCTACCTACAAGTGTAATATTATACGTGTCCCTTCTATCACACCATCAGTTATGATATATAACTGATAATAGTAATATATACATAATACGCTACCCTACAGTGTAATATTATACAATGTGTCCTTACTATCCCCTACAGTCATATGATATATAACTGATAATAGTTAATATATGTAATAATCCACTCTACCCAGTGTAAGTTTATACAATGTGTCCTTACTATCCCTGACAGTCATATGATAATAAAGATTAATATTAATATATGTAATAATTATGCTACCTACAGTGTAATATTGATACGTGTCCTTATATCCACCTACAAGTCATTATGATTATAACGATAATGTAATATATGTTTAATATACGCTACCTACAGGTGTAATTATACATGGTCACTTACTATTCCCCTACAGTCAGTATGATATAAAACTGATACATAGTAATATTGTAATAATGTCTACCTTACAGTGTAATATTATACAATTTTCCCTTACTATCACCTAAGTCAGTAGATTATATAACTGATAATATAATATATGTAATAATAGCGTACCTACAGTGTAATATATACAGTTTCTACTATTCATCCCTACAGTCGATGATATATACGATAATAGTATATCTTAATAATACGCTACCTACAGTTACTATTAACAATGTGTCCCTTACTATCACCTACAGTCAGATATGATATAACTGATAATATAATAGTATACTACCTATGATATACAAGTCCTTACTCTGACCTACACTATATAGATAGTATAATGTAAATAGCTACCTACATAACATGTGTCCTTACTATCACCCTACAGTCAGTATGATATATAACTGAAATAGTAAATATGTAATAATACGCATCTACAGTGTAATATGTATAAAATGGTGTCATACTATTCACCTACCAGTCAGTATGGATATATAACTGATAATAGTAAGTATATGGAATATATCCAACGTACTACAGTTGTAATTTTACAAAGTGTCCTACTATCCCTACAGTCCAGTATGATATATAACAGATAATAGTAAATATAAATAATACGCTACTACAGTGTAATTTATACAATGTGTCCTTAATAAACCTACCCAGTATATCGTAAACTGTAATATAAAGTATAATACGCTACCTACAGTTGGTACTTATAAATAGTGTCCTTACTATCCCTCTCAGTATGTACGATATGTAAAGAAACCCTACAGTGTAATTATCAATGCTACTACACTACGATAATAATACAGATAATGTATTGCAATAATACGCTACTACCAGTGTAGAATTCAACTGTGTCCTTACATCCCTACAGTCAGTTATGATATAACTGATAATAGTAATCTGTAATAATACGCTACCTCAGTGTAATATTATACGTGTTCCTTACTATCCCCTACATCAGTAGGATGATATAACTGATAATAGTAATATATGAATACATAACCTACCCTACAGTGTAATATTATACAATGTGTCCTTACTATCCCCAGTCAGTATGAGTATTAACTGATAATAGTAATATATGGAAGATAACGCTCTCCTACAGTGTAATATTATACAATGTGTCCTTACTATCCACCTAACGTCAGTGCGATATATAAGCATAAATATAATATATGAAATAATACCTACCTACAGTTGTAATATTATACGTGTCCCTACTATCCCTACAGTCAGTATGATATATAATGAAATAATGTAATATAGTAATAAACGCACCTACAGTGTAATATTATACATGTGTCCTTACTAGATGCCCTACAGTCAGTATGATATTAACTGATAATAGAATATATGTAATAATACAGCTACCTCAGTGTAATATTATAACAATGTGTCCGTTACTATCTCCACCTCAGTCAGTATGAATATAACTGATAATGTAATATGTAATATACCTACCTACAGTGTAATATTATACATTGTTCTTACTATCCCCTACAGTAAGTATGATATACTAACGATAATAGTAATATATGTAATAAACGCTACCTACAGTGTAAATATTATACGTGTCATACTATCCCCTACAGTCAGTATATAGTATAACTGATAATAGTAATTATGTAATAATACCTCCCACAGTGTAATATTTACGTTGTCCTTATATCCCCTACCGTCAGTCATGATATATTAACTGATACATAGTAATATAGTTAATAATACGACCTACAGTGTAACTATTTTATTACTTGTCCTTACTAATCCCTACGATCAGTATGATATATAACAGATATAGTAATATCTGTAATAATAACGCTACCTACAGTGTAATATTATACGATGCTACTATCCCCTACAGTCAGTTGATATACAACAGATAATAGTAATATATGTAACTAATACTACGTACCTACATGTATATGTATACGTGGTCCTGATATCCCTACAGTCAGTATGTTATAACAGAGAATAGGTAATATATGTAAATACGCGACCTACACGTGTCATATTATACTGGTCCTTACTATCCCTACAGTCAGTATATTATAACAGATATAGTAATATATGTAATAATAACGCTACCTACGAGGTAATATTATACTGTACCTTACTATCCCCTACCGTCAGTATATAATAACTAGTAAATAGTAAATATGTATAATACGCTACCTACAGTGTAATATTTATACGTGTCCTTACTATACCTACCAGTCAGTATGATATATAACTGATAATGGTAATATATGTAATAATACGCTACCCTACAGTTTGTAAATATTATACAATGTGTCCTTACTATCACTTACACAGTCAGTAGATAATAAACGATAATGTAATATATGTATAAATACGCTACCTACGTGTAATATTATACATGTGTCCTTACTATCCACCCACAGTTCAGTTATATATAAACATATAATAGTAATATATGTAATAATACGCTACTACAGTGTAATATGTATAGAATGTCCCTTACTATCCCCACATCAGTATGATATATAAACGATAATAGTACATAATGTTTAATACGCTACCTACAGTGTAATATTATACATCTGTCCTTACTATCCCTACAGTCAAGTTGATATATAACAGATAACTATAATATATGTAATAATACGCTACCTACAGTGTAATATTATACTGTGTCTTACTACCCTACAGTCAGTATGATATCATAATCGATCAATAGTAATATATGTAATAATAACTACCTACAGTGTAATTATACATGTTCTCTTACTAATACCCTACAGTCATTATGATATATAAACTGATAATGTAATATTAATAATACGCTACCTACAGTGTAATATTATACAATGTGTCCTTACTATCACCTACAGTCAGTATGATAATAACTGATAATAGTAATATATGTAATAATACGCTACTACAGTGTAAATTAACAATGTGTCCTTACTATCACCTACATCAGTATGATATATAACTGTAATAGTAATATATGTAATAATACTCTACCTACAGTGTATATTATACAATGTGTCCTTACTGATCCACTACAGTCAGTATGATATATAACTGATAATAGTATATATGAAATAATACTCTAACCTACATGTAATATTATACAATGTGTCCTTACTATCACCTACCTAATCAGTATGATATAACAGATAATATAATATATGATAATATACGCTACCTACAGTGATATTAACAATGTGTCCTTACTATCACCTACATCAGTATGATATATAACTGATAATAGTAATATATGTAATAATACTCTACCTACAGTGTAATATTATACAATGTTGTCCTTACTATCCCCTACAGTCAGTAGATATATAACTGATAATAGTAAATATGAATAATTACGCTACCTACAGTTATATTATACAATGTGTCCTACTATTCCCTACAGTCAGTATGATATAAACTGATATATAAATATGTAATAAACGCTACCTACAGTGTAATATTATACAATTGTCCTTACTATCTACCTACAGTCAGTATGATTAAACTGATAATAGTAATATATGTAATAATACGCTACCTACAGTGAATATTATACATGTGTCCTTACTATCCCTACAGTCAGTATGATATATAACTGATAATAGTAATATATGTAATAATACTGCTACCTACAGTGAATATTATACGTGTCCTTACATCCCCTACAGTCAGTATGAATAATACTGATAATAGTATATGTGATAATACTCTACTACAGTGTAATATTAACGTGTCCATACTATCCCACAGTCAGTATGATATATAACTGATAATAGTATATATGTATAATACACTACCTACAGTGTAATATTATAAACTGTGTCCTTACTATCACCTACAGTCAGTAATGATATACATGATAATAGTAATATTGAATAATACTACTACCTACAGTGTAATATTATCACAGTGTCCTTACTATCACCTACAGTCATTAATGATATATAACTGATAATAGTAATAGAAATAATACGCTACCTACAGTGTAATATTTATGTGTCCCACTATACCTACAGTCAGTATGATATATAACTGATAATAGTATATATAATGTTAATAATATACACTACCTACAGATGATAATATTATACAATGTTGTCCTTACTATCCCCTACAGTCATATGATATATAAAATGATAATAGTAATATATGTAATAATACGCTACCTACAGTGTAATATTATACATGTCCTTACTATCACCTACAGTCAGTATGAATTATAAACTGATAATAGTAATATATGTAATAATACCTACCTACAGTGTAATATTATACAATGTGTCCTTACTATCCCTACAGTCAGTATGATATTCTAACTGATAATAGTAATATATGTAAATACGCTACCTACAGTATAATATTATACAATGTGTCCTACTATCACCTACAGTCAGTCTGATATATAAACTGATAATAGTAAATATATGTATAATACGCTACCTACAGTGTATATTATACGTGTCCTTACTATCCCCTACAGGTCAGTATGTATATAACGATATAGGTAATAGATGTAAGAATACGCTACCCCACAGTGTAATATATACAATGTGTCCTTACTATCCCTACAGTCAGTATATTATAACTGATAATAGTATATATGAAATAATACGCTACCTACAGTGTAATATTATACAATGTGTGCCTTACTATCACCTACACAGTATGATATATAAAACTGTATAATAGTAATATATGTAATAATACTCTACCTACATGTAATATATACCGTGTCCTTACTATCACCCCTACCAGTCAGTATGATATATAACTGATAATAGTAATATATGCTATAATACGCTACGTACAGTGTAATTTATACAATGTGTCCCTTACTATCACCAGTCAGTATGATATATAACTGATAATAGTAATATATGTAATAATACTCTACCTACAGTGTAATATTATACGTGTCCTTACTATCAACCTACAGTCAGTATGATATATAACTGTGAATAGTAATATATGTAATATACCTACCTACAGTGTAATAATTATACAAGTGTCCTTACTATCACCCTACAGTCAGTATGATATATAACGATAATAGTAATAAGTATAATACACTACCTACAGTGTAATATTATACAAGTGTCCTTACTATCACCTACAGTAGTATGATATATAACAGATAATAGTAATATATGAAATAATACGCTCACTACAGGGTATAATGATACAATGTCCTTACTTCACTACAGTCAGATGATATATAACTGATAATAGTAATATATGAAATAATACGCTACCTACAGTGTAATATTATACAAGTGTCCTTACTATCCCCTACAGTCAGTATGATATAACAGATAATAGTATATATGAAATAATACGCTACCACAGTGTAATATACATGTCCTTAATCACTACAGTCAGTATGATATATAACAGATAATAGTAATAATGTAATAATACTCTACCTACAGTGTATATATACAATGTGTCCACTATCCCCTACGTCAGTATGATATATAACAGATAATAGTAATATATGAGAATATACGCTAACACGTGTAATATTATACAATGTGTCCTTACTATCACCTACAGTCAGTATGATCATATAACTGATAATAGTAATATATGAAATAATACGCTACCTACAGTGTAATATTATTACAATGTGTCTTACTATCACCTACAAGTCAGTATGATATATAACAGATAATAGTAATATATGTAATATACCTACCTACCGTGTAATATTTATAAGTGTCCTTACTATCCACCTACAGTCAGTATGATATATAACTGATAATAGTAATATATGTTAATAATACGCTACCTACAGTGTAATATTATACATGTCCTACTATCCCCTAAGTAGTATGATATATAACTGATAATAGTAATATATGAATAATACTCTACCTACGTGTAATATTATACAATGTGTCTTACTATTCCCTACCGTCAGTATGATATATAACTGATAATAGTAATATATGAATAATACGCTACCTACAGGGTAATATTATCGTGTCTTCTATCACTACAGTCAGTTGATTATATAACTGATACTAGTAATATATGAAATAATACGCTACCTACAGTGTAATATTATACGTGTCCTTTCTATCACCTACAGTCAGTATGATATATAACAGATAATAGTAATATATGAAATAATACGCTACCTACAGTGTAATATTATATGTGTCCTTACTATCCCCTACAGTCAGTATGATATATAACCGATAATAGTAATATATGAAAAACGCTACCTACAGTGTAATTATACATGTGTCCTTACTATCACCTACAGTCAGTATGATATATAACTGTAAAGTAATATATGAAAATAATACGCTACCTACAGTGTAAAATACGTGTCCTTACTATCACCTACAGTCAGTATGATATATAACAGATAATAGTAATATATGAAATAATACGCTACCTACAGTGTAATTAGTACAAGTGTGTCCTTACTATCCCCTCAGTCAGTCGATATGATAACTTTGATAATAGTAATATATGAAATAATACGCTACCTACAGTGTATATTATACGTGTCTTAACGTACCCCCTACAGTCAGTTATGATATATAATGATAATAGTAACTATATTTAATAATTCACACCTACAGTGTAATATTATACGTGTCCTTACTTCACCTACAGTCCGTAGATATATAACAGATAAATAGTAATAATATATATAATACGCTACCAACAGTGTAATATTATACAATGTGTCCTTACTATCCCTGCAGTCAGTATGTATATAACTGATAATAGTAATATATGCTAATAATACCTAACTACAGTGTAATATTATAAGTGTCCTTACTATCACCTACAGTCAGTATGATATATAAGTGATAATAGATAATATAGTAATAATACGCTACTACAGTGTAATATTATACAATGTGGCCTACATCCCCTCAGTCAGTATGATATATAACTGTAATGTAATATATGTAATAATACGCTACCTACAGTGTAATATATACGTGTCCTTACTATCACCTACAGTCAGTATGATAATAACAGATAATAGTAATATATGACCATAATACGTACCTACAGTGTAATATTATACAATGTGGTCCTTACTATCACCTACAGAGTAGGATATATAAACTGATAATAAGATATTTAATAATACGATACCTACAGTGTAATATATACAATGTGTCCTTACTATCACTACAGTCAGTATGATATTAAACTGATAATAGTAGAATATATGAAATAATACGCTACCTACAGTGTAATATTATACGTGTCCTTATATTTCCTACCAGGTATGATATATACATGATAATAGTAATATATGTAATAATACGCACCTACAGTGTAATATTATACGGGTCTTACTATCACCTACAGTCAGTATGAATATAACTTGATATAGTAATAATATGTAATAATACGCTACCTACAGTGTAATATTATACAATGTGTCCTTTTACTGATACTACAGTCAGTATGATATATAACTGATAATAGTAATATATGTAATAATACGCTACCTACAGTGTAATATTATACAATGTGTCCTCTACTATCCCTTACAGTCAGTATGATTTATAACTGATAATAGTAAGATATGTAATAATACGCTACCTACAGTGTAATATTATACGTGTCCTACTATCCCCTACAGTCAGTATGATTTAACTATAATAGTAATATATGAATAATACGCTACCTACAGTGTTAATATTATACAATGTGTCCTTACTATCACCTACAGTCAGTATGATATATAACAGATAAATAGATATGAAATAATACCTACCTACAGTGTAATATTATACCAGTGTCCTACTATCCCCTACAGTCAGTATGATATATAAGTGATAATAGTATATATAAAAAATACGCTACCTACAGTGTAATATATAGAATGTGTCCTTACTATCCCCTACAGTCAGTATGATATATAACTGATAATAGTAATATATGAAATAATACGCTACCTACAGTGTAATATTATACAATGTGTCCTTACTATCCCCTACAGTCAGTATGAGATATAACAGATAATAGTAATATATGAAAAATACCTACCTACAAGTGTAATATTATACAATGGTCCTTACTATCCCCTACAGTCAGTATGATATATAACTGATAATAGTTAATTATATGAAATATACGCTACCTACAGTGTAATATATAAGTGTCCTACTATCCCTACAGTCAGTTATGATATATAACAGATAATAGTAATATATGGTAAAATACGCTACCTACAGTGTAATATTATCAATGTGTCCTTACTATCACCTTACAGTCAGTATGATATATAACTGATAATAGTAATATATGTATAATACATACCTACAGTGTAATATTATACGTGTCCTTACTATCACCTACATCAGTATGATATATAACAGATAATAGTAATATATGTATAACTACGACCTACAGTGTAATATTTATACGTTGTCCTTACTATCCCCTACAGTCAGATGATAATAAACTGATAATAGTAATATATGTAATATACGCTACCTACAGTTAATAGTATACAATGTGTCCTTACTATCCCCTACAGTCAGTATGAATATAACAGATAATAGTAATTATGTAATAATACTTACCTACATGTCATATATACGTGTCATACTATCCCCTACAGTCAGTATATATATAACAGTAATAGTAATATATGTAATAATACCTACCTACAGTATAATATTATACAATGTGTCCTTACTATCCCTACAGTCAGTATGATATATAACATTAATAGTAATATATAATGTAAATATACACTACCTACAGTGTATATTATACGTGTCCTACATCCCCTACAGTCAGTATGATATATAACAGATAATAGTAATATATGTAATAATACGCTACCTACAGTGTAGATATATATGTGTCTTTACTATCACCTACAGTCAGTATGATATATAACGATAATAGAATTATTGAAATAATACGCTACCTACAGTGTATATTATACAATGTGTCCTACTATCACCTACAGTCAGTATGATATAAACTGATAATAGTAATATATGTAATTAATACCGTACCTTACAGTGTAATATTAACAAGTGTCCTTACCTATCCCCTCAGTCAGTAGATATATTAACTGATAATAGTAATATATGTAATAAAGATACCTACAGTGGGAATTTATACGTGTCCTTACTATCCCTACGTCAGTATGATTATATAACTAGATAATTCGAATATATGTAATAATACGCTACCACAGTGTAATATATACAATGTGTTCTTACTACCCCTACATGTCAGTATGAATATAAATGATAATAGTAATATATGTAATAATACGCTACATCAGGTAATATTATACGGGTCCTTACTATCCCCTACAGTCAGTATTGATGATATAACGATAATAGTAATATATGTAATAAACACTACCTACAGTGTAATATTATACGTGTCCTTACTATCCCTACGTCAGTATGATATATACAGATAATAGTAATATATGAAATAATACGCTACCACAGTGTAATATTATACAATGGTCCTTATCACCTACAGTCAGTATGATATAACTGATAAATGTAATATATGTAATAATACCTACACAGTGTAATATTAACAATGTGTCCTTATATCCCCTACAGTCAGTATGATATATAACCGATAATAGTATATATGTAATACTACTCGACCACAGTGTATATTATAGGTGTCCCTTACTATCCCCTACCAGTCAGTATGATATATAACAGATAATAGTAAATATGTAATATACGCTACTACAGTATAATATTATACAATGTGTCCTTAATATCCCTACAGTCAGTATGATATAAACAGATAAATGTATAATATATGTAATAATTACAACACCTACAGTGTAATATTATACGTGTCCTTAACTATCCCTACAGTCAGTATGATATAACAGATAATAGTAATATATGTAATAATACAGCTACCTACAGTGTAATATATACGTGTCCTTACTATAACCTACAGTCAGTATGATATATAACAGATATAGTAATATATGAAATAATACGCTACCTACAGTGTAATATATACAAGGTCCTTACTATCACTACAGTCAGGATGATATATAAATGATAATAGTAATATATGTAATATACGCTACCACAGTGTAATATTATACAATGTGTTCCTCCTATCCCCTACAGTCAGTATGATAATAAACTGATAATAGTAATATATGTATGAATACGCTACCTACAGTGTAATATTATACGTGTCCTTACTATCACCTACAGTCAGTATGATATATAACTGATAATAGTATATATGTATAATACGCTACTACAGTGTAATATTATACAATGTGTTCTTACTATCCCCTACAGTCAGTATGATATATAACTGATAATGTAATATATGTAATAATACGCTACCTACAGTGTAATATTATACAATGTGTCCTTACTATCCCCTACAGTCAGTATGATATATAACAGATAATAGTAATATATGTAATAATACACTACCTACAGTGTAATATTATACGTGTCCTTACTATCCCCTACAGTCAGTATGATATATAACAGATAAGTAGGTAATATATGTAATAATACGCTACCTACAGTGTATTATACATGTCCTTACTATCCCCTACAGTCAGTATGATATATAACAGATAATAGTAATATATGAAATAATACGCTACCTACAGTGTAATATTATACAATGTGTCCTTACTATCACCACAGTCAGTATGATATAACTGAAATAGTAATATATGTAATAATAATCTACATACCGTGTAATATTATACGTGTCCTTTCTATCCCCTACAGTCAGTATGATTTAATACAGATAATAGTAATATATGAAATAATACGTACTTACGTGTAATATTATACGTGTCCTTACTATCCCCTACAGAGCAGTATTGAATAATAATGATAATAGTAAAAGATGTAATAATACGCTACCTACAGTGTAATATATACCAATGGGCCTTACTATCACTACAGTCAGTATGTTATAATACTGATAATAGTAATATATGTAATAATTCGCTACCTACAGGTGAATATTATACAATGTGTCCTACTATCCCCTACGTCAGTATGATATATAACTGATAATAGTAATATATGTAATAATACGCGCCTACAGTGTAATCTATTATACAAAGGTGTCCTTACTATCCCCTACAGTCAGTATGAATATATAACTGATAATAGTAATATATGATAATACGCTACCTACAGTGTAATATTATACAAGTGTCCTTACTATCCCCATACAGGCAGTATGATATATAAACTGATAATAGTAATATATGAAATAGACGCTACCTACAGTGTAATATTATACAAGTGTCTTTACTTCCCCACAGTCAGTTGTCTACATTATGAAATTAGCTATCAGGTTTATCGCCTATATAACCTAACTTGATTTAACTGTAATAGTAAATATATGTAATAATACGACCTACAGTGTAATATATACTGTGTCCTTATATCCCTAAATCAGATGATATATAATGATAATAGAATATATGTTAATAAACTCGATACTACATGTGTAATATTATACAATGTCCTTAACTAATCCCTACAGTCAGTATGATGATATAACTAGATAATACTAGAATACTATGTAATAATTACTGCACATACAGTGTAAATGATTACTAATGTGTCCTTACATATCCACCTCCAGTCCAGTATGATTATACTGATATAGTAATATATGATAATAATACGTACATACAGTGTAAATTATACATGTGCCTTACTATCACCTACATACAGTATGAGATATAAACTGAGAATAGTAATATATGTAATTAATGTACGCTACATACAGTGTAATATGTTACGTGTCTTACTATATCCCTACAGTCAGATGGAATATATAACTGATAAATAGTAATTATAGAAATAATCGTACACTAACAGTGTAATATTATACATGTGTCCTTACTATCCCCCTCGTCTAGTATGATACTAAACTGATAATAGAATATATGTAATAATACGCTACCTACAGTGTAATAGTTATTACGTGTCCTTACTATCACCTACGTCAGTATGCATATACTGATTACTGATAATAGTAATATATGTTAATACGTACCTACATTATGTCCTCTACCTACAGTGTGATATATTTACTAAATGTGGAACCCTACCGTATGAATTTACCGTTACTATCCCCTACAGTTCAGTATGATTATATAACTGATAATAGTAATTATGAATAATACAGCTAACGCTACAGTGTAAATTATTACGATGTGTCCTGACATCACCTTACGGCGTATGAAATAATGATAATAGTAATATGTAATAATACCTACCTACAGGTAATATTATAACAATGTATCCTTCATCTCACCTCACAGTCGTATGCATATAGAACATGATAATAGTAATAATGTAAGTAAAACTCCTACAGTGTTAATATGATACAAGTGTCTCTGTTATTAACATCACCCTACAGCAGATGAAAAACTGATAATAGTAATATTGAAATTAATACGCTACTACAGTGTAAATTATGTGTCCTTACTATCCACCCCTACGCAGTATGATATTATTAATCGATAAAGTAATATGTATGAAAAGTACAGCTACCTACAGTGTAATATTATACAATGTTCCTTATCATCCCCTACAGTCAGTATGAATATAAATGATAAAAAATAGTAATATATGTAATACACGCTACCTACAGTGTAATATTAACGTGTCCTTACTATCCCCTACAGTCAGTATGATAGATAACTGATTAATAGTAACTATATGTAATAATACGCTACCTACAGTGTAAATTATACAAGGTCCTTACATATCCCCTACAGTAAGTATGAATATAACTCAGATAATAGTAATATAGTAATTACGCTACTACCGTAACTAATATTATACAAGGTCCTACTATCACCTACAGTCGTATGATATATAAAGAAACTCGATAATAGTAAAAGAGTTACTAACTAAGTTGTAAATTATACGCATGGTCCTTACTATTCCCTACAGCAGTATGATATAAACAGATAATGAGTAATAATGGAATAATACGCTACCTACAGTGTAATATTATACACCCATGTGTCCTTTACTATCCCTACAGTCAGTATTGAATATACGATAATAGTATATATATGAATAATAAGCACCTAACAGGTAATATATACCCAAGTGTCCTTACTATCACCATACAGTCAGTATGATATATAACATGATAATAGTAAATTATGTAATAATATCGCTACCATACAGTGAATATATATAAATGTGTTCTTACTTACCACCCATAATATACGTAATAAATGTATAGTACCTCAGTTAAATATCATTGTCGATATCACCTCAAGGAATGATCTAAATACTGATAAGTAAATATGTATCTAACCTAACAGGTAATATTATAAGGTGTCCTTACGTCCCTACAGAAGTATGATATGATATACTAAGATAATAGTAATATAGTATAATACACTACCTACAGTGTACAATATATACGTGTCACTTACGTAGCCCTACAGTCAATAGATGAATATAACAGATAATAGTAATATATGAATAATACAGCTACCTACAGGTATATTATAAAATGTGTCCTTACTATCACCTACAGTCAGTATGATATAAAACATGATCAATCGTATATATGTATAATACGCTGTACCTACAGGTAATTATTATACAAGTGGTCCTTACTATCCCTACAGTCAGTATGATTATAACAGATAATGTAATATATGTACATAATATCTACCTACAGTGTACATATAACTGTGTCCTTCATATCCCTCCTACAGTCAGTATGAAATAAACAGATAAGAGTAATATATGAATAATACGCTACCATACAGCGTATTAGATAACAAGTGTCCTTACTATCACCCTACGTCAGATGATATATAACAGATAAAGTAATATATGTAATAATTTACCTACCTACAATGTAATATTACTACGGTGTTCCGTTACTATCCCCTTACCGGTCAGTATGATATAACAGATAAATAGAATATATGGATAATAATACGCTACTACAGTGTAATAGTATACGTGTCCTTACTATCACCTACAGTCAGTATGATATAGACATGATAATAGATATATATGAAATAAACGCTAACCTACAGTGAATATATACAAGGTGTCCCTTACTATAACAACCAGTCAGTATGATATTACATGATAATAGTATATATGAATAATACGCTACCACAGGAATATTATACGGATGTGCCTTAACACCCTACAGTCAGAGATATATAACTGATAATAGTAAATATAGTAAAATACGCTACCTACAGGGTAATATATACGGTCCTTATATCATACAGTCAGTATAGATGATATAAACTGATAATAGTAATTATGAAATTAATAATGTACTACATGTGTAATATATACAATGTGCTTCTTCATCCCCTACAGTCAGTATCGATATATAACTTGTAAATAGTAATATATGATAATAATCGCTGACCTACAGTGTAATATTATACATCGTTGTCCTCTATCACCTACAGTCAGGATGTATAGAACGATAATAGTAATGATATGAATAAATACACTACCTACAGTAATATTATACGTTGTCCTTTCTATCAAACTACAGTTCGTAATGATTTATAAACGATAATAGTAATTATATGTAATAATACGATTACAATACGTGTATATTATACATGTCCTTACTATCCCACAGTCCGTATGATATAACAGATAATAGTAATATATGTAATAATACGCTACATACAGTGTAAGATGTATTACAATGTGTCCGTACGATCCCTACCAGTAAGTATATATAACTGATAGATTAGTAATTATGATTAATAATAACTCTCTATGCAGTGTAATATATACGTGTCCTACTATCCACTACAGTCAAGTATGATTATAACAGATAATAGTAATATATGAATAATACGCTACCTACAGTGTAATATTATACAATGTGTCCTACTATCCCTACAGCAGTAATGATATAATATACTCAGATAATAGTAATATATGAATAATACGATACCCTACTGTATATTGTATACGTGTCCTTACTATCCCCTACAGTCAGATGATTATAATAAACGAGATTAATAGTATATATTTAATAATACACTACCTACAGTGTTAATATTGATAACGGGTCCTTACTTCACCTACAGTCAGTATGATATATAAACGATATAGTAATATAGTAAGTAATACGCTAACCTACCAGGGTAAGTATTATACAGTGTCCTTACTATCCACCTACAGTCAGTAGATATAAAGATACTAGTAATATTGAATAATTACGCTCACTAACAGTGAATTATAAATGTGTCCTTTACTAACTACAGTC
Organism: Hymenochirus boettgeri; assembly: GCA_019447015.1. Lineage (NCBI taxonomy): Eukaryota > Metazoa > Chordata > Amphibia > Anura > Pipidae > Hymenochirus > Hymenochirus boettgeri. The sequence goes on along the minus strand of JAACNH010000154.1, from coordinate 265,648 downwards.
AGTATGATATAGAAATGATAATAGTAATATAGTAATAATACGCTACCTACAGTTGTAATATTATACAATGTGTCCGTACTTACTCCATTACAGTCAGTATGATATATAAACTGATAAAATAGTAATATATTAATAAGTACGCTACTTACAGTGTAATATATCACGGGGTCCTACTATCACCTACAGTCAGTATGATAATAACAGATAATAGTAATATATGAATATACGAACCTACAGTGTAATATTAATACAATGGTCTTACTTTCACCTTTACCAGTCATGTGAGATATAAACTGATATAGTAATATATGTAATAATACGCTACCTACAGGTAATATTATACAGGTCCTGTAATAGCCCCTACCAGTTCGTATGATATATAACTAGATAATCATAATATATGAATATAATACGCTTACCTACAGTGTAATTTATACGTGTCCTTACTATTCCCTACAGTCAGTTGTGATCATAACAGATAAGTATTATATATGATAATAAACGCTACCTACAGGTATATTTACGAAATGTCCTGATAATCACCCTACGTCAGTAGCGATATATAAGATAATAGGAATATATGTTAAATATACGTGACCTACAGTGTAAATATTATAAGTGTCCTTACTATCACCTAAAGTCAGTATGAGATATAAAGGAGTAATTAGTATATATTGAATAATCGTCTACCTAAGTGTAATTTATACATGTCCTTTAATATCCCCACTACAGTCAGCTATTGATATATAAAGATAAAGAATATATGTAATAATACGCTACCTACATGGGTTAAATATTATACGTGTCCTTACTATCCCTTACAGTCAGTATGATATATAACTGATAATAGTAATAATGGAATAATACGCTAACCTACAGGTTAATATTATACATGTGTCCTTACTATCACCCTAACAGTCAGTCATGATATATAACAGAAATAGTAAATAGATTAATAATACTCTAACCTACAGTGTTAATATTATACAGTGTGACCTTACATCCCTACAGTCAGTATGATAAATAACTGTAATAGTAAATAAATATACGTACTAAGTACATACAGGTACTATCCCTAGTCGATATACGATAAAGTATATTGATAAATACTACGTAATATACAAGGTGTCCTTACTATCCCCTACCAGTCAGTAGATTTATATAACTGTAATAGTAATATATAATACGCGCTACCTACAGGTAATATTATACAGTGGTCCTTAACGTATCCCTACAAGTCAGTAGTGATATATAAATGATAATAGTAATATAGTAATAAAATACGCTCACCTACAGTGTAATATTCTAAGTGTCACTACATCCCCTTACAGTCAGTTGTATAATAAACTGATAATAGTTTAATAATATGTAATAAGACGCTACCTACAGTGTAATATTATAACAATGTGTCCTTACTATTCACCTACAGTCTATGTACTAAATGAATAGAATATGTAAAACATTAAAGGTAATATATCGTCTACGATCCATCAGTATGATATTAACGATAGTATATGTAATTAATACGCACTACAGGTATCGATTACAGGTGTCCTTACTATCCTACAGTCAGTATAGATATATTAACTGATCATAGAATAATGTAAAATACGCTACATACCAGTGTAAATTTTACAATGTGTCTTACTAGCCCCTACAGCCGTCAATGAATATTATAAAGATAATAGACATATATGTATAATACTACATACTACAGTGTAATATTTAATGATCTACTATACCCCTTACATCAGTATGATATATAACAATAAATATGTATACGTACATAAGTTAATATATAAAATGTCTTACGACCCTCACCATGTTAGCTAGATGTATAATAATACAGTAATATGGGTCCTTACTATCCCCTACAGTAGTATGATATATAACGATAATTAGTAATTATGGAAATAAGTAGCTACCTACAGTGTAATATTATACGTGTCCTTGACTATCTCCTACAGTCAAGTTGAGTATTATAACAGAAATTAGTAATATATGAAATAATACGCTTACTACGAGTGTAATATCATACATGTGTCCTTAACTATTCCACTTAACAGTCAGTGGATATATAACTGATAATAGTAATATATGTAATGAATACGCTTACCTACAGTAATTAGTTGATACATGTGTCCTTACTATCCCGTACAGTCAGTTAGATTTAATGATAATAGAATATATGTAATAATACGCGACCTACAGTGTAATTATTATACGTTGTCCTTACTATCACCTACAGTCAGTATGATATATAACGAATAGTATGTATAATACTAACTCAGGGAATTCATGTTATATTAAGTCGTATATAATAACAAAGAATAGAATACGTACCTACAGGTGTAAAGGTTATCGTGTCCTACTATCCCCTACATCAGTATGATATATTAACAACGATAATAGTAAATATGTAATCAATACTTACCTACAGTGTATATATGATACAGTCCTTACAGCCCTACCAGTCAGTATGATAATACACAGATAATATAGTAATATATGAAAATACGATACCTACAGTTAATATTATACTTGTAGTACTACTACCTACAGTCAGTATGATATTATACTGATAATAGTAATATATTGTATAATACGCTACCTACAGGGAATATTATACTGTGCCTTACTATCCCGTACAGTCAGATGAGATATAATGATAATAGTAATATAGGTAATAATACTGCTACCTTACCGTGTAAGTATTATACGGTGTCCTTACTTCCCTTACAGTCAGTATGATATGAACTGATAATAGTATATATGTAATAATACGCTACACTAACAGTATAATATTATACGTGTCCTTACTATCCCCTACAGTCAGTATGATATTAGAACGATAATAGGTAATATATGGTATAATAACGTACCTACGTGTAATATTATACATGTTCCTTACTATCCCCTACAGTCAGTATGATATATAACAAGTAATAGTAAATATGTAATACATACGTACCTACAGTGTAATATATACGTGTCCTTGATATCCTACATATCAGTACTGGATAGATAACAGTAATTAGGAATATATGAATAATACGACTACCTACGTGAATATTATACAGTGCCTTACTATCCCTACAGTCAGTATGATATATAATGATAATAGTACATCTATGTAATAATACGATTACCACAGGTATATTAACAAGTGTCCTTACTATCCCTACGTCAGATGATATATAAATGAAAGTAATATGATAATAGCTACTTACTGCAATTTACGTGTCTCATCCCCTAGCAGAATTGTAATAGTATATCGATACGATACCTTACGGTATGTACAGTGTTCACTCTCCTACATCAGTAGATATAACTGATAATAGTAATATAGTAAATACGGCTTCCTACAGTGTAATATTATACAATGTGGTCCTTACTATCCCATACAGTCAGTATGATATAAACGAATGAAGATAGTATAATAATACCTACCGTAATATATACTGTCTATTCCCTACAGCCATAATATAAAATATATAGTAATATGCTACCTACAGTATTATACATGTCTTACATCCCTACAGTCAGATAGATATATAACAGATAATAGTAATATAGTAATAATACGCCTACGACTACGTGTAATATATACGTGTCCTTACTTATCCACCTACAGTCAGTATGAATATAAACGATATAGTGAAATATAATGTAATAATACCTACCTACGGTGTAATATTTACGTGTCCGTCTATCACATACAGTCAGTTGAGATAATAACTAGATACTAGTAATAGTAAATACGCGTACTCGACAGTGTTAATATTATACGGTCCTTACTATCCCTACAGTCAGTAGATGAATATACTGATAATAGTAATAATGTAATAATACGTACATACACGTGTAAATATCAACGTGTCCACTATCACCCTACAGTCAGTAGTAGATATAAATGCATAATAGTAATATATGTAATAATACGCTACCTACGTGTTTAATGATAATACATGTGTCCTCCTTACTATCCCCTACAGTCAGTATGATATATACCGAACGATAATAGTATAATATGTAATAATACGCTACCTACAGGGTAATTATACAGTGTCCTTACTATACCTACCCCGCAGTCAGTATGATATATAACTGATCAATAGTAATATATGAATAATACGCTACCTTACATTGCTAAATATTATACAAGTGGTCCTAGACTCCCCCTACAGTGCAGTATGATATATAAATGATAATAGTAAAATGTAATCATACGCTACTACAGTGTAAATTACAATGGGCTACTTACTATCCCCTACAGTCAGTCTGATATATAAATGATAATAGTAATAATGTAAGATATAGACTACCTACAGTGGAATATTATACGGCGTCCTGTACTTCACCCTAAGTCAGTATGATATATAATGATTAATAGTAATATATGTAATAATACGCTACCTACAGTGTTTGTAAACCTTAGTTCAAGTGTCCTTAATCCCCTACAGTCAGTATGATAATATAACAGATAATAGTAATATGTAATACATCCGGCTAAGTAATATACAAGTGCACTTACCTAGCAGTGACCTATAGTATAACGCGGAATACGTCCTCGTATTCGTACCCGGTCCTCTCCCTACAGTGCGTATGCTACTACTGAAATGATTAATATTGTAATATTTTGGTAATGTATAACGACCTACCTCTCAGTGTAAATTAACAATGTCTTCTACCGACCCCTACCGTCAGTAGTGATAATACAGATCAATAGTAATATATGAATAAGACGCTACCTACAGTGTATATTATACGTTGTCCTACTATCCCCTACAGTCAGTATGATTGGATAATGATAATAGTAATGATCATAATACGTACCTACAGTGTAAGTATTATACAAGGTCTTACTATCCCCTACAGTCAGTTGATTAAACTGATAATAGTATATATGTAATTAATACGCTTACCTTACAGCGTAATATTATGACGGTTGATCCTTACTCTCCCCTACAGTCCAGTATGATATATAACTAGATAATAGTAATATATGTAATAATACGCTACCTACAGTGTAACATTACAAGTGTCCTACTTCCCCTACAGTCAGTATGATATATAATGATAATAGTAATATATGGTAATAAACTACCTACAGTGTAATATTTACATGTGTCCTATTAATCCCCTACAGTCAGTTAGATATATAACTGATAATAGTAATATATGTAATAATACGCTTCTTACACATCACCTACACTTACAGTGTAATACTAACGTGTCCGTATATCATACAGGCAGTATGAATATAACTGATCCCCAATAGTAATTATGTACTAAACGCTACATTAAGTGTAAGATATAAGTGTCTGTAGATCCCCACTAGTATGATATATAACTGATAAAGTAAATATGATATGACTCTACCTACAGTGTAATATATACAGATCCTTAATATCCCTACAGTCAGTATGATTTATAACAGATAGATAATATATGTATAATTCGCTACCTACAGGTAATATATACGTTGTCCTCCGATCCCATTACAGTCAGTTATGGTTATATAAATGATAATCGTATATATGTAATATACGCTACCTACAGGTGTTCTGGAATATTATACGTGTAATTATATAAAGACAGGAACGTATAATGAGTGCTGGTGATAATAACTAGGGATATATTATTATTATATTATATTACATTATAATGAGTGCTGGTGATAATAACTAGGGATATATTATTATTATATTATTATGGTACATTATAATGAGTGCTGGTGATAATAACTAGGGATATATTATTATTATATTATTATGGTACATTATAATGAGTGCTGGTGATAATAATTAGGGATATATATTAATATTGTTATATATTTGACCCCCACTCACCCCCAGGCCCGGACACCCAGGAATCTCCCACAAGATTTCATTCTGGTTCCGTCCCACAAGGTCGTCGAGTTTCCCCCCACGTGACTTCAAGCCGCACGGGATCTCGGGAAATGTAGTGCGATTAGGCGGAAGTGGGCTGATAACACGGAAGTAACTAGGGGAGGAGGGATACACCACCATGTGACTTACATCAACCAATGGGCAGAAAGGAAACCATGTGACCTCCAGATATGAGGGAAGGAGGAATGTAACCAACATTAAATGGCCAGTGGGGGGTTATGGGAGAGGAGGTGGTGTCAGGGAGTGGGGGGTAGAGGAGGTGGTGTCAGGGAGTGGGGGTTATGGGAGAGGAGGTGGTGTCAGGGAGTGGGGGGTTATGGGAGAGGAGGTGGTGTCAGGGAGTGGGGGGTTATGGGAGAGGAGGTGGTGTCAGGAGTGGGGGGTTATGGGAGAGGAGGTGGTGTCAGGCGGTGGGGGATTATGGGAATTGTGGGGATGGGGGATGCTGAAAATCATGATCATAATCTAAAGAAGGGAGCGGAGGTGGACCAGACCAAGTGAATATTTAAGGGGCACTAAACCTTCTATGGTGCAAGTACAATTGTCCAAACACAAAAGTCTCATTCCAACACACCAGAAATGGCAAATGGCCAGTATTTGGTAGGTTCTGGCCAGTTAAAGGTAAGAGGCGCTCACACCCGAGTGAGGGGACCGATAGCTCCCCGAAATGTTATGTTTTCCGCACAATAAATTATATCCCTGCCTACCATTGCTGTTACTAAAAGGATCATTGAGAAGTATGGGGGTGTGGTAAACCTATTCTCTTGTGCCTGCCCATTCTGTCAGGCCAGTTGGTGGATCAGTTCTCAGATAGAGTGAGAGCAGATAATGGGAGCCAGGAATACACAAAGAAACAAAATGGCGGTCTCATTCATCACCAACGACATATCTTTTCTATTGGCTTAGGTTTCTGAGAGTACCAGTTTGTAATTTGTGCAGAAATTGGAAGCCTCAATGTTCTAGCCAAATGATCCAAACATTGGGTTATTCCACACACCTGGTTAGCCATAGGGTAAGTTGCGCCATGGAGCAATAGATCAATTACGTGACATCTGCAGGAGGGGATTCTGGGTACTTTGTGCAGAAGGTAGATGTTGTCACCGTAACTGGGTGAATGGGTACAACTCGGAAGGTAGTAACTTGTAGTGGTTCTGCACTCCGCACTTGTTCAGGAACGGTATCGGCACTCGGGTAAATAAAGTAACTTTTATTGTAGTGCTACATGTAAAAAAAACACGTACTAAAGAAGTTTCACATGACTAGCGAAACGTCTTCAAGAACTACATTTCAAGTCCAGTTGATCTAATTGAATACAACAGATATGACGTTACATCCTCACTTATATAAGCTGAACATGTTTACACCATTTCCAGTCTTAAATATCCCAATCTGAATGGGACTCTATAGTCCCTACTGGTCCCTACTGTACTAGCAAGTATTGCTTTGTTCTTGATTCAAAGGTATGTCCTTTATCCTTAAGATGCAGGTACACGGCTGAGTCCTGACCCGAGGAATTGGCTCTTCTGTGCTGGGCCATACGTTGGTGCGGTTGCTGTTTGGTCTCCCCCACATACAAATCAGAGCGTTCTTCACTGCACTGCATATATGATGTCACTCTTCACTGCACTGTGTATATGATGTTGCACTGCATATATGATGTCACTCTTCACTGCACTGTGCATATGATGTCACACTGCACTTCACTGCATATATGGTGTCACTCTTCACTGCACTGTGCATATGATGTCGCACTGCACTTCACTGCATATATGATGTCACTCTTCACTGCACTGCGTATATGATGTCGCTTTTCTTGTGTTTCGGTATTGGGTCTTTCGGATGTACCAATTGCTGCCTCGGTGTGTATACATACATAATACTATACTATACTGTAGCTGGAATGGTGACAGAGATTTGACAGTTGGAATGCTGTATGCTGTGTGCAGGCTTGACAGTTGGTTTGTGGCAAAAAAGTCAGGTTGGATGGAAGTGGGAGTGGTTAAAAGAGGGAGGGGGGATACTGCTCCTAAACAAAATGTGTGCTGGATTGAAGGCATGCAGCAACACACGCAAATCAGAGTAAGTGCTACTTACATGTATTCAATTATAGATTAAGATGAGGCAAAGTCATTTTTTCAGTATAGTGTCCCTTTAAGTCATAATAACCAACTTAGCGTTGATTAGCGCAAATTTTAGCCCCTTTTTTCCCGCCGGCTGAGCAGGTAAAGCAAGAGACCCCCGCCCAACCGGCGTATGGAATTTAATATTCGCTTTTGTGATCTTACTTCTCTGTGTGACAAGTGTAACTAGGAGTCACTGGGCCCCCAAGCAAAACTATGATGGGGCCCCCTTCTCTGCTATATCTACTGCAGTTTTCTAGGGGGAGGCTTTATCTGTCAAAGGGAAAGTAAAAAGAAGGGGTTTCTTCGGCTCCTGTGCCCCCCTAAAGTTCGCATTGCCTGCTCCCCTGGTAGTTACGCCCCTGCTGCGTGATGTTCCTGGACCCTCTTTGTTTATGGCCTGTCATGGGGGCCGTAGTTACACAGATATCTACATATATTTATTGATAAATGAAAGAAAATCTACGATCCTGTTTAAAGGGTATTCCCAAATCCCAAAAATATAGTAAGCTTTTTATTTTTCAGTGTAATTGAAGAACGGGAGGTAAGAGCGCTACGTATTACCTCCTAATCTTCCATTACACTATCAGGGGACATGAGGTAAGTCAGAGAACTTACCTGCATACAAGCTCCTCCGAAATCGCCCGCAAGAGCTTGTATGCAGGGGAGTTCTCTGACTTCGCTCCTGATCATTTAATTAAAGAACAGGAGGTAAGACACAGCTCCCTTACCTCCCATTCTTCAATTACACTGGAAAAAGCTTCAGGAGGAGATACCCTTTAATGTAGAGGGTTCGCTAGTCCTACCAGTGTTATGTGTCCCGATGTATTGTTCATAGAACACCTGGTCCCCCCACACACCCAGTGCCTATTGTGTATATATAAACCATGTTGAAGAACAATCTGTTGATTTGGATCCACTTTTCCACTGGCAGGGCACAGCAAACAGACAGTAAACAGAAGGTAGAACTAACTGTAACCAGTACGACAGCATTATCCTCACACCATGATAACTTCATTCGCCGGCTGCAATTACGGATTTCTGGCTTTGCTGACGTTCCTTTTCTTAAAAGTAAAAATTCAAGATTTTCTCAACGGTTTTTTTACATTAAAGGAAACACTAAACTGCATGACTTGATTTTTATAAGTAGATTCCATCCGTTTCTATCATTCACAGGGAGATAGGAATGCTTATTCCAACCTCCCTGTGAATAATAGGACACTCGGGGTACCTGGAACTTACCGCGCTCTACTCGAAGCTGCTTCTCCACTGACAGCTGCGCTGTCCCGACCAAGTGCCTATCTAAGGCACATGCGCGCCAATACAAAAGATAGGCTCGCGATCGGGACAGCTGTCAATGGAGAAGAAGCTGTGAGTGGAGCGGCGGTAAGTTCCAGTGTCCCCTGAGCGTCCAATTATTCACAGGGAGGTGGAAATAAGCGTTCTCACCTCCCTGTAACAATAGAAACATATGGAATATACTTACAAAAACGTTCCCCTATTACTGATTGTCTGTGTACTAACATTCCCCTATTACCCATTGTCTGTGTACAAACATTCCCCTATTACTGATTGTCTGTGTGTACAAACGTTCCCCTATTACTGATTGTCTGTGTACTAACATTCCCCTATTACTGATTGTCTGTGTACTAACATTCCCCTATTACTGATTGTCTGTGTACAAACATTCCCCTATTACTGATTGTCTGTGTACAAACATTCCCCTATTACCGATTGTCTGTGTACAAACATTTCCCCTATTACCGATTGTCTGTGTGTACAAACATTTCCCCATTACTGATTGTCTGTGTACAAACGTTCCCCTATTACCGATTGTCTGTGTACACACATTCCCCTATTACTGATTGTCTGTGTACAAACATTCCCCTATTACAGATTGTCTGTGTACAAACACATACACATCCTATACACAGCATCATATACACAGTATATACACATCCTATCCACAGCATCATATACACAGTATATACACATCCTATCCACAGCATCATATACACAGTATATACACATCCTATACACAGCATCATATACACAGTATATACACATTCTATACACAGCATCCTATACACAGTATATACGCATCATATACACAGCATCATATACACAGTATATACACATCCTATCCACAGCATCATATACACAGTATATACACATCCTATACATAGTATATACATATCCTATACACAGCATCATATACACAGTATATACACATCCTATACACAGTATATACACATCCTATACACAGTATGTACACATCCTATACACAGCAGCATATACACATCCTTTCCACAATATATACACATCCTATACACAGCATCATATACACAGTATATACACATACTATACACAGCATCCTATACACAGTATATACACATCCTATACAGAGCATCATATACACAGTATATACACATCCTATACACAGCATCATATACACATACTATACAGAGCATCATATACACATCCTATACACAGCATCATATACACAGCATATACACATCCTATCCACAGCATCATATACACATTATATACACATCCTATACAGAGCATCATATACACAGCATATACACATCCTATACACAGCATCATATACACAGTATATACACATCCTATACACAGCATCATATACCGTACACAGTATATACACATCCTATACACAGCGTCATATTCACAGCATATAGACCTACTATACACAGCATCATATACACAGTATATACACATACTATACACAGCATCATATACACAGTATATACACATCCTATACACAACATCATATACACAGCATATACACATACTATACACAGCATATACACATCCTATACACAGCATCATATACACAGCATATACACATCCTATACACAGCATCATATACACAGCATATACACATCCTATACACAGCGTCATATACACAGTATATACACATACTATACACAGTGTCATATACACAGTATATACACATCCTATACACATACAAACCACCCCATACAGTAACACCCCAGTTATAAACACCCCAGTTATAAACACCCCACACAGTAACACCCCAGTTATAAACACCCATACAGAACACCCCGTTATAAAAACCCCAGTTATTAAAACACCCATACAGCCAGTATACACCCCAGTTATAAAAACCCCCAAACAGGAACACCCAGTATAAACACCCCATACAGTAACACCCCCAGTTATAAACACCATTTATACACAGATGATTTTCGTACAGTACAAATATCCCACATACAGTAACACCCAGTATTTAAACACCCCATGATACACAGGATGATTTCTACATTACATAATATCCCCCATAACCGTAACACCCAGTTATAAAACACCCCCATTTAGACACAGACTGTGATTCTACTACATAATATCCCCCCACCCTACCGTGAACACCCCAGTTACAAACACCCCATACATTAACACCCCAGTATATAAACACCCCATACAGTAAAACCACCCCCATGTTAAAACACCCCAGTATAAAAACACCCCACACAGTAACACCCCAGTTATAAACACCCCATACAGTAACACCCCAGTTATAAACACCCCAGTTATAAAACACCCCAGTATAAACACCCCAGTTATAAACACCCCATACAGTAACACCCCAGTTATGTTATAAAACACCCCATACAGTAAAACCCCAGTTATAAACACCCCATACAGTAAAACCCCCAGTTATAAACACCCCATACAGTAACACCCCAGTTATAACACCCCATACAGTAAAACCCCAGTTATAAACACTCCAATAAGTAAAAACCCCAGTTATAAACACCCCAGTTATAAACATATATTCCCTCTCTATCGCTGCTTCTTTCAATCTGTTACCGGAGTGTAAAGCCCTTGACAATCTCCCATGGTCACCCATAGAGAGGGGTCGAGTCAGGTAAGGTTACCCAGTTTGTTCTCTGTCGCGTTGCCTAGAATTGGGGGGACCAGGGGGGGAGGGATGGGGTAAGGGTGGAAGGGAAGTTTGGTTACCTCCGTTTTGGCAGGACATTGCTTTCGCCTCGGAAGGAAGGAAAACTCGTAATCCCTTTACTCTCCTACTAAATCTGTCTTTAATCGGAATTATTTTACAACTTGGGATGAAGGCCCTGTGGCATTGTGGGTACTGTGGTCCATAGCTGGGATGAGGGGGTTACAGGGATGGATTTACCAGGTAAGACCCAGAGTCACCAGATTATTCTTTATTTCTGACAATAAAGCAAATTATACAGAGAATAATCCCGTACTGGTACCCGCGTGGTACACAATGCCATAGTCATGTGTATATCATGTGTATATCTCGTACTGGTACCGCGTGGTTGGTACACAATGCCCCATAGTCAGTGTAGATCATGTGTATATCTCGTACTGGTACCCGCGTGCGTTGTACCCCAATGCCATATCATGTGTATATCATGGGTAATATGATGTGGATATCCCGTACTGGTAACCCGCCGGTGGACAACACTACCATGTCTGGTATATGATGGTATACCAGTACTGGTACCCGCGTGGTACACAATGCCATAGTCCTGTGTATATGATGTTGTTATATCTCCTACTGGTACCCGCGTGGTACCACAAGCCATATTCAGTGTATATCTCGTACTGGTACCCGCAGTGGACCAATTGCCATAGTCCTGCTGTATTGAGTGGATATCTCGTACTGGTACCCGCGGGTTACACAATGCCAAGTCATGTGTATATGATGTGTATATCTCGACTGGGTTACCCGCGTGGTTACACAATTCCATAGTTCATGTGTAATAGGATGTTTGACTTTCCCGTAATGGTACCGCGTGTGTGGTTACACAATGCCTAGTCCTGTGTATATGTATTGGAATACACGTTACTTGGTTGGTACCCGCGTGGGTACACAATGCCATAGAGTCCTGGTATTATGATGTGGTATATCTCCTACTGGTCCCGCGTGGTTACACAAATTTGCCATAGTATTGTGTATCTGGATGTTGGTGTATATCTCGTTACTGATAACCCGCGTCGGTACACAATGCCATATTCATGGGTATATGATGTGTATACTGTACTGGTAACCACGCTGTTACACAATGCCAAGTCCTGTGTATATGATGTGTATATTCTCGTACTGGTACCCGCGTGGGTACACAATGCCATAGTCCTGTGTATATGATGTTATATTCGTACTGGTACCGCGTGTGGTACCCAAGCCATAGTCATGTGTATATGATTGTGTATATCCGTACTGGTACCTGCGTGTGGTACACAATGCCATTAGTAATGTGTATAGACGTGTATATCTCGGTCTGGTACACGCGTGGTACACAAGGCCATCGTAATGTGTATATGACGTGTTATATCTCGTACTGGTACCGCGTTGTCACAATGCCAAGTCATGTGTATATGTTGTGTATATCTCGTTACTGGACTACGAGTGGGTACACCACGGCCATAGTCCTGTGTATATGGATGTGTATGATCTCGTACTGTACTCCGCGTGGTACACAATGCCATTAGTCATGTGTATATGAGTGTATTATTCGTACTGGTACCCGCGTGGTACACAATGCCATAGTCCTGTGTATATGATGGTATATCTCGTATGGTACCCGCGTGGACACAATTGCCATAGCATGTGTATATGATGGGTATAATCGTCGTTACTGGTCCCGGGGGTTGGTACACATAGGCCATAGTCCTCTGGTGTTTATGATGTGTTATATCTCGTAATTGTACCCGAGTGGCACACACAATTGCCATAGTAAGGTGTATATGATGTTGTATATCCGTACTGGACTCGCGTGGTACAAAGCCATAGTCATGTGTATATGATGTGAAGTTATCCCGTACTGGTACCCGCCGGGGTACACAATGACCAGAGTCAGTGGATATGATGTGTATTTATTTCGTACTGGTACCCGCGTTGGTGGTACACAATGCCTATAAGCCTGTGTATATTGATGTGTAATGTCGTCACTCGGTACCAGCGTGGAGCAACAATGCATAGTCCTGTGTATAGGATGGTATATCTCGTACTGGTACCCGCAGGTACACAATGCAATAGTAGTGGTATATGATGTGTATATCTGTCCTGGTACCATCGTTGGTCACAATTGCCATTAGTCATGTGTATATGAGGTGTATATCTTGTCCTGTACCCGTTCGTGGTACACAATGCCATAGTCATGTGTATATGATTGTGTATATTTGTCCCTGGTTACCCGGTGGTACACAATGCCATAGTCATGGTCTATGGATGTGTTATTCTTGGTCCTGTGGTACCCGCGTGGTACGTGGTACACAAGCCTAGTCATGTGTATGAGTGATGTTAATTGTAATGTTACCCGCGTGCTTCACAAATGCTCATAGCATGTGTGTATATTGATGTGATATCTTGTACTGGTACTTCCGAGTGGGACACAAGGCCATGGTCATGTGTATATGATGTGTATATCTCGTACTGGTACCCGCGTGGTACACAATGCCATAGTCCTTCATTGGGTTTGTAAACATCAACCATATACCAGGCAGCTGTATAGCGTAAGGTCAACCACTAATAGTCATGACATGTATGGGGCCTGGGGAAGGACAAAAGAAGTTAACTAAAGCTAGGTAACACACAGCGATAAAACCCGGATACCGTCAGATCCAATCACTAGTGTGTGTAAGGGCTTTCCCGAACAAGCACATGGCGCCAAAAAATGGAAATTTCCCTCGGCCGCAGTAGTCTCTAGAGGAGTCAGCCGCAGCAAACACACAGTCCTGAGCGTTCTCCCTGTCATGTGTATATACTGTGTATATGCTGCTGTGTATATATTGTGTATATACTGTGTATAGGATGCTCTGTATAGGATGGTATATACGTGTATAGAGGCTTGTATATGATGTGTATATACTGTGTATATGACACTGTGTATAGGAGTGTAGTATACTGGTGTATAGAGGCTTGTGTCTAGGATGTGTATAGACTGTGATAGGGATGCTGTGATATGATGTGTATAACTGTGTATAGGAGCTGTGTATAGGAGGTGTAATACTGTGTAATGACACTGTTGTATTTAGGATGTGTGATATACTGTGTATATGACGCTGTGTATAGGATGTGTATTATACTGTGATATGATGCTGGTGTATAGGATGTGTAGTATCTGTGTATAGGATGCTGGTATAGGATGTGTATATACTGTGGATAGGCTGCTGTTGTATATGATGGTATATACTGTGTATATGATGCGTCTGTTGTATAGGGATGTGTTATTACTGTGTATATGATGCTCGGTATAGGATGGTGATAGACTGTGTATATGCTGCTGTGTAAGGATGGGTATATATGTGTATATGATGTGGGTTATTAATAGGATGTGTATCTACTGTGTATAGGATGTGTATGTATAAGGATGTGTATATACTGTGTATAAGGCTGTGTATATACTGTGTATAGGATGCTGTGTTATAGGATGTGTAATTACTGTTTATAGGATGCGTGTATAGGAGTGTATATACTGTGTATAGGAGTGCTGTGGATTAGGATGTGTATATACTTGGGTATAGGATGCTGTGTGATAGGATGTGATATACGTTTATTTGTTTAAAGGATGCTGGGTGTATATGTGTGTAATATACGGTGTAGAGGATGCTGTATAGGATGTGTATATACTGTGTATAGGACACTGTGTATAGGATTTGTAGATAATGTGGATATGACGCTTTGTGTATAGGATGTGTATTATTACTGTGTATATGAGCGTTGATAGGATGTGTATACTGGGATAGGATGCTGTGTATAGGATGTGTATATACTGTGTATATGACACTGTGTATAGGATGTGATATTACTGTGTTTAAGGGACACTGTGTATAGGAGTGTTATATTACTGTGTATAGGATGCTCGTTATGGATTGTGTATATACGTGTACTCTGATGCTGTGTATAGGATGTGTATATGACTGTGTATAGGATGCTGTGTATAGGGATGTGGTATATGACTGTGTATAGCCTTGCTGGGTATAGGAGGTGTATTATTTACTGTGTATATGATTGCTGTTATAGGATGTGTATATACGTGATATGCTGCTGTGTATAGGATGTTGTAATATACTGTGATAGGTGCTGTGTAAGGATGTGATATACTGTGTATATGATGCTGTTTTATAGTATGTGTATATCTGTTGTGTATATGCTGCGTGTATAGGATGTGATATACTGTGTATAGGATGTGTATATACTGTGTATATCATGCTGTGTCTAGGATGTGGATATAACTGTGTATTAGAGCTGGTATAGGATGTGTAATACGTGAGTAGGATGCTGCTGTGTATAGGATGTGTATATACTGGTATATGATGGCTGTGTATAGGAGTGTAATCCTTGTGTATTAGGTGCTGGTATAGGATGTGTATATACTGTGTATAGGATGCTGTGTATAGGATGTGTTATATTACTGTGTATATGCTGGTGTGTATAGGATGTGTATTATTACTGTGGATAGTATGTGTATATACTGTGTATATGATGCTGTTGTGTAAGGATGTGTAGATACGGGGGGTATAGTATGTGTATATTACTGTGGATATGATGCTGTTGTATAGGATTGTGTATATACTGGGATATAGATTTGCTGTGTATAGGATGTGTTATTAACTTTTATATGATGCTGTGTATAGGCTGTGTATATAACTGTGTATAGTATGTGTGTAGATTACGTTGTATAGGAGATGCCTGTGTACTAGGATGTGGTATATACTGTGTATATGCTGCGTATGGATGGTAATACTTGTATATGCTGCGGTGTATATGATGTGTATATACTGTGTATGGATCTGTGTATAGGATGTGTATATATGTGTATATGCTGCTGGTATAGGATGTGGTATATACTGTGTATAGGATGCTGTGTATAGGATGTGTGATATACTGGTATATGATTTGCTGTGTATAGGATGCGGTATCTACTGTGTATATGATGCTGCTGTATATAGGATGTGTATATACGTGTAATGCTGCTGTGTCTGGATGTGTAATACTGTGTATTAGGATGCTGATGTATAGGATGTGTAATATACTGTGTATAGGACGCTGGTATAGGTGTGTATATTATCTGTGTATAGGATGCTGGTATAGGATGTGTATATACTGGTCTAGGATGCTGTGGGATAGGATGGTACTGCTGTGTATATGATGCTGGTATAGGATGTGTATATACTGGTATATGACGCTTGTGTATAGGAGGTGTATATTACTGTGATATGACGCTGTGTTATAGGATGTGTATATTACTGTGTATAGGATGTGTATGCTTGGTGTGTATAGGATGCTGTGTAAGGATGTGTATATGCTGTGTGTATATGACGATTGTGTATAGGTGTGTATATACTGTGTATATGACGCTGTGTATAGGATGGGGATATACTGGTATAGGATGCTGTGATATAGGTGTGTATCTGACTGTGTATATATGCTGTTGTATATATTGGTTGTATATGCTGGGTGTATATGACGCTGTGTATAGGAGGTGTATATACTGTGTATATTGATTGCTGTGTATAGGGAGGGTATATACTGTTGTATATGATGCTGTTGTATAGGAGGGTATATACTGTGTATAGGATGCTGTGTATAGTATGTGTAATACTGTGTATAGGATGCTTGTGTTATAGGATGGATATACTGTGTATTGATTACTGTGTATAGGCTGTGTATATACTGTGTATAGATGCTGTTGTATAGGATGTTATATGCTGTGTATATGATATGGGTAGGATGGTAATACTGTGTATATGAGCTGTGTATAGGATGTGTATATGCTGTGTATATGATACTGTGATATGATGGTATATACTGTGTATCTGATTCTTTGGTTTTCGGCTAGGTGTATAGGATGTGTATATGGCTGTGTATATGACGCTGTGGGTATGAGGGATGTGTAATACTGTGTTATATATGACGCTGTGTATAGATGTGTATATACTGTGGTATAGGAGTTGTGTATATACTGTGTATATGCACGGTGTAAGGATGTGTAAATATACTGTGTATTTATGGATGCTGTGTATTGATGTGTATGTGTATATGACTGTGTATATGATTCTGGTGTTATATGATGGTTGATATTACTGTGTTAGATGATGTGTGTATAGGGATGTGTATTATAGTTGTTAATGACAGCTGTTGGTATAGGATGTGTTATATGTTGTATATGACGCTGTGTTGTATAGGATGTTATGATATGTGTATATGGATGCTGGTATAGGATGTGTATATACTGTGTATATGAGGGTGATTATGAGTTGATTAGATATGCTGTGTTATAGGATGCTGTGTATATGGATGTGTATAATTACTGTGTATATGACTGTGTGTTTTGTTTTTACGGATTGTGTATATGATACGTACTGTGTATATGTGCTGAATGTATAGGATGTTGTATTACTGTGTTATGAGGGTATGGACTGTGTATATGGGGTATGCTGTTATGGGATGTTGTATATATAGTGAGGGCTAGTTGTTTTGTGGATATAGGATGTTGATACGTAGATGTGTAATTACTGTTTGGATATAGGATGTGCTTGCTTGGTATAGTTGATTAGGATGTGCTATATACTGTGTATAATGCATGTGTGGAAGTTTGATGTTATATATGTGTATGATGACTGTGTTGTATAGGATGTTTGTAATATTACTGTGTATACGATGCTTGTGTGAGAGTGAACTGGATGTGTCATATAGATTGTGATGGATAGGATGCTGTGTATAGGATGTGTATATACTGTGATAGATGATGTCTATAGTGTGTATATAACGGTGTATACACTGTTGTATATTGTGGTTTTAATTTGCTTTATATATTGGTGTGTATGACTGATGTAGTATGACGACTGTGTATAGGATGGTATATTACTGTAGTATATGAGCCTGTGTATGTAGGTAAGGATGTGTATATACTGGTTAACTGGTAGGATGGTTATTATGGATGAATGTTTGTTGATTGTTATTACTGTGTATATGACACTGTGTCTATTGATGGTATATACTGTGTATAGTGATGCTTGTTAGGATGTGAATAATGATGATATGGTGCGGTGATCTGGTTACTGTATGGATTGTGTATATACTGTGTAGATGCTGTTGTTATAGGATGTGTAATACTGTGTATATGATGCTGTGTTATAGGATGTGTTATTACTGTGGATATGGCTGTGATAGGAGTGTATATACTGTGTATATGACGATGTGTATAGGATTGTGTATATACTGTGTATAGGATGCTGTTGTATAGGATGGGTAGTATACTGTGTATATGATGACTTGTGTTTTATTGGATATGTGGTAATGTGCTGTGATATATGGCATATCTGTGTATAGGATCGGTGTATAGGATGTTGTATCTAGGATGTTGTATATACTGTGTTCTGATGTGGTATAGGTGTGTAATACGTGTATATGATGCTTTGTATATTGTGTAGATACTGGTATAGATGCTGTGTATAGGATGTGTATATACTGTGTATATGATGCATGTGGATAGATTGTGTATATTACTGTTGTATATGACGCTGTGTATAGGAGGTGTATTACTGGTGATAGGATGCTGCTGTAATGGATGTGTATATTATGTGATATATGATGCTGTGTATAGGGATGTGTAGATACTTCGATAGTATGGTGTCTATAGCTGTGTATATGTGCGATAAGGATGTGTATTACTGTGTATATGATGATGTGTTAGATATTCGTGTATATGATGCTTGTATAGGGATGTGTAATATAGTGTATTAGGATTGCTGTGATAGGATGTGTATATAATGTTGTATATGATGCTGTGTTATTAGGATGTGTATATATATACACTGTGTATAGATGGGTAGTAGACTGTTATAGGGACGCTGTGTATAGGAGGTGTAATACTGTGTAGATATGCCTGTGTTAGGAGGAAATGTGATATGCATGTGATATGATGTGTTAACTGTGTATAGGAGAATGGTATAGGATGTGTATTGACTGGAATGCTTGTGTATAGGTCTGTGTATATACGTTGTATAATAGCTGTGTATAGGATGTTTGTATATACGTGTTGATAGATGCTGTGTATAGGATGTGTATATACTTGTATGATGATGTGTATATACTGTGTATATACTGTGGAATGCTGCTGTGTATAGGATGTGTATTATACTGGTATATGATGCTGTAAGGATAGTGATATGGTAGGATGGTGTATATACTGTGTATAGGATGCTGTGTATAGGTGTAGTATATATGTGATGGAGGGATGGGATATGCTGTGTATAGCGTATGTGTATATACTGTGTATATGAGGCTGTGTATAGGATGTTTATATACTGTGTATATACGTGGTATAGGTGTGTATAATGTGTAATAGGATTGTGTATATAGCGATGGTATATGCTGTGATTGACGTGTGTATAGGATGTGTATATACTGTGAGTATGACGCTGGGTATATGAGATGCGATTATACTGGTATGATGACGGGTATAGGTGGTATATAGGATGGTGTTATATGTGTAATCTGTGTTGACGGTATGGAATGGAATTAACTAAGTTG
Organism: Hymenochirus boettgeri; assembly: GCA_019447015.1. NCBI lineage: Eukaryota > Metazoa > Chordata > Amphibia > Anura > Pipidae > Hymenochirus > Hymenochirus boettgeri. Next base: position 245,060 of record JAACNH010000154.1, on the reverse strand, counting down.
TGTATAGGATATGACGGTATTGATGTTTATCGATGTGGTATAGTGATATGCTGTTTGTATAGGATGTGTATATACTGTTATAGAGCTGTGTATAGGATGTGTATATAATGTGTATATGACACTGTATATGGATGTGTAATACTGTGTATATGAAATTGTTGTGTATAGGATGGATATGATGTTATATATCTGTGTATAAATGGTATAGCTGTGTATATGAGCTGTTATAATGTGTATATGCGTTGTGTTGTACTGTATAGGATGTGTATATACTGGGGATATTGGAATGTGTGATATAGGATGTGTGTATATGCTGTGTATAGGACGCTGTGTTAGGATGTGTATATTACTGTTGTAATGACGCGTAGATGCTGATTGGTGTAAAAGGATGTGTATGATACGTGTATATGACTGCGGGTATAGGAGTGTGTATACTGCTGTATTGTGGTATAGGATTGTACTTAGCTGTGTATATGATACAGTGTATAGATGTGTATACTGTGTATATAGCTGTGATGGTGTGATATGCGTGAATAGCTGGTAGAGATAGGACTGTGATATGAACGCGTGTATAGGATGAACTGTGTATGGATGCTGGTAGTGTGTATACTCTGGTATATGGTGTGTATAATATGTGGTATACTTGGATGACGCTGTGTATAGATGGTGTATATACTGTGTATATGAGTGTGTATAGGATGTGTATATACTGGGTATATGATGCTGTGGATAGGATGTGTATATAAGCTGTATGGACTGGTTATGTGTTACTTTTGTGCTGTGTATAGTGTGTATATAACTGTGTAAGATTGCTGTGTATAGGATGTGTATATACTGTGTTCTGGATGCTGTGGTATAGGATGTGATATACTGTGTATGATCGCTCGGTATAGGAAGTTGTGATATACTGTTTATGATCGTGTGTAAGGATGTGTTATATTACTGTGTATATGACGCTGTGTATAGGATTGTTATATGTGTATAGATGACTTGTATGGGGGTATTATAAGTGTATACTGTGTAATGATTGCTGTATATACGGTGTAATATGATGCTGTGTATAGAGTGGTATATACTGGTATATGACGCTGGTGATAGGATGTGTATATACCTGTGTATATGATTGCGTGATAGGAATGTGTATATACTGTGTATACTGAATGTGTATGGGATGTGTATATACGTGGTAATAGATCTGTGTATAGGAGGTATTACTGTTGTATGTGTATATGTGATGGCTGTGTATAGTATGGTATATAATGTGTAGATGATTGTGTAGGATGTTATATTATGTGTATAGGATTGCGTGTATAGATGTGATTATTAGTGATATGATCGGCGGTGTTAGGATTTGTGTATTAATGTGTATGATGCTGTGTATAGGATGTGTATATACTGTGTATATGACGCTGTGTATAGGATGTGTATATACGTGTATTGACGTTATGTATGGGGGGGAAGGTGTATATACTGTTATGGTGTTGTAATGACGTGTTAGTATGGTCATATGATCACGATGTGTTTTTATACGGAATGATGCTAATTGTATATGCTGTGTATATGACGCTGGTAAGTGTGATATATGTGAATAGATGTGTGTATAGGATATATATGTGAATGATGACTTTATACTGTGTATACTTGTACGACCGATGAGTGCTGTATAGAGCAGTGATATTTGTACTTGTGTGAATATGCGCTTGGTATAGGATGTGATATACTGAGATCTGTGATAGGGTGTATGCTGTGAATGATGTATAGGATGGTATATCTACTGTGTATAGATCCCTGTGTATAGGATGTGTATATATGTGTATATGACGCTGTGTATCTAGGATGTGTATATACTGTGTATATGATGCTGTGTATAGAGGATATTGTGTTAGATGGTATGAGCTGTGCTATAGGTTATGATGTGGATATAGGATGATGATACTTGTATATGCCACTGTGTTATATAGGTTATGTGTATAGACGCGTGTATGTTGTGTTGGATTACTGTGTATATGATCGGCTGGGATGTGTATGATGTTATGGCAGTGATGGGTTGTAATACTGTGATTATGACACTGTGTATAGGATGTGTATATACTGGTATAGCGTGCTGTGGTGTATAGGAAGTGTAGTGTATATAGCGGTCATGATGTATTCGGGTATAGGAGTGATATCTGTGTTATAGGCTGTGTAGGTGTATATACTGTGTATAGGAACGTGTGATAGGATTGTGTATTACTGTGTATAGGAGCGTGTTTAGGAGGTGATATACTGGTATATGATGCTGTGTATGATTGATGATGTGTTATACTGTGTTATATAGATTGAACTGTGTTGAGTGTTTATAGATGTGTATATACTGGTTAGCGTGTATGAGTTGTATACTGTGTATATGGAGTATAGTTGTATATACTTGTATATGACCTGTGTATAGGATGTATGATTATGTTGTATATGATGCTGGTGTATAGTGAATGTGTATTATTACTGTGTGATATGGTGGGATGGATACGTGTATAGCGCTGTGTATAGATGTGTATATGGTAATGACGTGTATAGATGTGTATATCTGTGCTATGAGAGCTGTGTATAGTGATTGTGTAATATACTGTGTGTATATGACTGCTGTGTATCGGGGTGGTATTATGTGTATAGTATAGAGATGTGCTATATGGACTGTGTATATGGTTAGATTGTATATGTTTACTGTGTATAGGAGGCTGTGTAATAGGATGTGGATATTACGTGTATATGATGCGTGGGATGTGTGTTATACTGTGATAGGTTATACGCTTGTGTTAGGGATGTGTATATTACTGTGTATATGACACTGGATCGGATGTGATATAGGGATGATGTGTATATATACTGTGTATGATGGATATTGCTTATGAGGTGCTATGATGGATGTGCTAAATTATAATGGCTTTTTGTATTATGTGTTATCTGGATTGATGCGGTGTATGATGTTGTAATTATTGTGGTGGATAGGATGTGTATATACTGTGTATATGATGCTGTGTATCGTGATGGTGATATATATGTGTATAGCGCTGTGTGTATGGTGTGATAGATGTGTTAGATGCTGGTAGTAGGTATGGGTGTATATAGTTGGTATATGACTGCTGTGGTATAGGATGTGTTATACTTTATATGATGATGGATAGGATGTGTTGTATATTACTGGTATATTGATGCTGTGTAGTAGAGGATGTGATTATATATGGTGTTAGAACTGGTATAGGTGTTGTTATATGGATATGACTGTAGGATATAACGTGTATATGACGCTGTTTGTATAGGATGTATGACTGTGTATATGCGCGTGACTGAAGTGTATATATGTGAATGAACTTTTGAGTGATAGTACTGGATGTATAGAGCTGTGTAGTAGGAGTGTGTATTATGACTGGTTAGTATGTGTACTCGTGTATATGAGCTGGTGTATAGGAGTGGTATATACGTGTGTATATGATGCTTGTGTATATCCATTGTGTAATGACTGTGTATATGATGCTTGTATAGGAGTGCTGTAGATATGTTGTATTACGTTGCTGGTATAGGATGTGTATATCCATGTGTATAGGATGCGTGTTATAGGATGTTGGTAATATACTGTGTATATGACTGCTGTGTATAGATGTGTATATACGTGTATGTAATTATATGATGCGTTGATGTAAGGATGTGTATATACTGTTGTATATGACTGACTGTGTTATATGACTTGTGTAATACGCTGATTGTGCTGGGTTAGTAGGAGTGTGTAATATACTGTGTAAGGGACCTGTGATAGGAGTTGTGTATATACTGTGAAAGGATGCTGTGTATAGGTATGGTATATAACTGTGTATAGGATTGCTGGGTATAGGATGTGGTATATACTGTGATATGAACGTGTAGGATTGTGTTACTGGTATTGACTGTCTGGTGGATGTGACTGTGTATATGATGCTGTGTTGATAGGATGGTATTACTGTGTATATGATGCTTGTATGATGATATGTATAGGATTGTAGGAGGTATATACTGTGTATATGACGGCTGGTGTATAGGATGTGTAATGCTGTGTATAGTGCTCTGAGTATAGAGATATGTAGTATAGAGCTGTGTATAGGAGTGATCGTGTATATGTGTATAGGATGTAATATACTGTGTATAGACAGCTGTGTTATTGTATAGTAATGTCTGTGTATAGGATGCTGGTGGGATAGGATGTGTATATACTTGTGAATGATCATGTATAGGTGTGAAGTGTTATGAGGGTAATGAGTGTATATACTGTGATATGGATGGTGTATAGATGTATACGTGTATATAGTGTGTATAGTGTGTAAATGTGATGCTTGTGTATAGGATGTGTATATTACGGTAGAGGATTCGTGGTATAGGGAGGTGTATATACCGTGTATGGATCGTGTATGTTATGTGTATAGTATATACTTGTGTATATATTGTTACTGGTATATGATCGTGTATAGTGTATATACTTATGAGTGATATTTATAGGATGGTTAACGATAAGCTGTATAGGATGTGGTATCTGTGTGTATCTGATTCTGGTGATGTTCTTTGTTGATTGTTATGGTGGACACGGTGATATAGGATGTAGTATACTGTGTATATGCTTGCGTGTGTATAGATTATGGGTATATACGGTGTATTATGCTGGCTGTGTATAGGAGTGTATATAATGAGTGATGCGTGTAGGATTGTGGATATACTGTGTATAGGATCTGTGTAGGTGTGTATAACGGTATGTATGTGTATATACTGTTGATATTGGTATGATTGTTACGGTATATGTGTGGGTATAGGGATTGTATATTACGTGTGTATGATGTGGATAGGAGTGTATATACTGTGTAGATGAGGATAGTGTTATGGACTTATGTGTATAGGATGTGTATATACTTTGTGTATGAGTGGTATTAGTGTATATACGTGTATAGATGCTGTCTTGTACTAGGTGTTAGGATGGTGTTCTTAGTATGTCTGTGTATATTGAGGATGTGTATATATGGAGTTATATGACGTGTATATATGGATGATATACTGTGGTATATGATGCTGTGTATAGGAGTGTTATACTTAATCTGTGTAGAGTGTATACTGTGAGATGATGTGTGTATAGATGTGTAATACGTTGATATGATGCTGTGTGTCTAGATGGATGTGTATATACTGTGTATATATGATGCTGATTATTGATTTATGGATGTGTATATATCGTGGATAGAGTGATGTGTAGTATAGATGTGTATATAACTGTTTGTATAGTGATGCATTGTGTATATGAGATGTGTAGATATGTCTATACGGGTAATGATTGCGTGTTTATAGGAATGTGTATATACTGTATATGATGCTATGTGTTAGTGAGTGTAAAAATGGATACTAGGAGCTGGTGTAATAGGATGGTATATACGGATATGTGAGGTGTATACTGGATGAATGTGTATGAGGATTACTGTGTATATGACTGTAGTGTTATAGGTGATATGACGTGGGTTGAATTGGTATGATACGGGTTGGATGTTGTATATACTGTGTTAGTATAGCTGTGTATATAGGATGTGTATACTGTGTATATGCATGCTGTGTATAGGATGTGTATATCTGGTGATGCTCCTGTATAGTATGTTTATAAGGATAGGTATGCGTGTTATATATTGTATTAGACTGGTATATATGACTGGATATTAGTGTGTTGTATAGGATGGTATAGGAGGGTGATGATGTGATATAGGATGCTGTGGTATATAGGATGTGTATATACTGTTGTATAGATCACTGTGTATAGGATGGTATTACGTGATAGTTGTATCTTGTATATGATGCATCTGGTAGGATTATAGGATGTGTTGTATATACTGTGATATGATGCTGTGTTAGATGTGTATTAATGTTATATATGTGTATATATCTGTGTATATGGATGTGGTATAAGTGTATATGACTGTGTAGTGGTTTGGTGTTCGAATTGTATAGGATGATCTATGTGTAGATGCTGGTGTGTATAGAGGTGTATATACTGTGTATATGACTGTGGTATAGGATGGGTATATACTGTAGAGGATGTGTAGATACTGTGTATAGGATGTCGGATATAGGATGTTGTATATACTGTGTAAACGTGTATAGGATGGTGTATATACGTGTGTATAGGATGTGTATAGGATGTGATATACTGTGTATATGATGCTGTGTATAGGATGTGTATATACTGTGTATATGATGCTTGTGTATAGGATGTGTATATACTGTGTATATGAACTGGTGATAGGATTGTGTATATACTGTGTATGATGCGTATGATGTGTATATACTGTGAATAGCTGTGTATTAGATGTGTATTTAGTGGATAGGATGGGTATGTATGGTATATACTGTGTATATGATGCTGTGTATAGGATGATGTGATAGTACTGTGTATAATGGATGTTATGCTGGTATAGGATGTGTATATTACTGTGTAATATGACCACTGTGTATAGGATTGTTGTAAGACTGTGTATATGACTGGGGTAATGATGGGTGTGCTGTTGTAATGGGATGTGTATATACGTGTATAATGTGTATAGGATGTGTATATACTGTGGATATGATTGGTAGTTTATACGTGTATAGGATGCTGTGTATAGGATGTGTATCATACGGTATATGATGTGTGTATAGGGATGTATATACGTGTATATGATGTGTGTATAGGATGGGTATATACTGTGTATATGATGCTTGTATAGGATGTTGATATCTGTGTATATGATGCTGTGTATAGTGGTCATTACTGTGTATAGGATGTGTGTATAGGAGTGTATATATGTGATATGATTGTGTATAGGATGTGTATACGTGTATATGATGCTGTGTATAGGATGTGGTATATACTGTGTATAGGATGCTGGGTATAGGATTGTGTATATACTGTGTATATGACACTGTGGCTAGGATGGTGTATATACTCGTGTATAGGATTGACACTGTGATATGGATGTGTTATTATACTGTGTGTATAGGACATGTGTATGAGGTTGTGATATACTGTGTATATGACGCTGGGATAGGATGTGGTATATACTGTGTATAGGACTGTGTGATATTGTGTATATCTGTGTATAGGATGTGTATAGGATGTGTATATATACTGTGTATAGGAGTGCGGTGTATATATTGTGTTATGGGTTGTAATGATGCTGTGTATATAGGATGTGTATATGCTGTTATAGGATGTGTAATACGTGGATATGAGGCTGTGTTTAGGATGTGATATACTGTGTATATGATGCTCTGATAGGATCTGTATACGTGATAGGATTGCTTGTGTATAGGAGTGTTTACTGTGTATATAGAGCGGTTATCGGTGTATATGACGCTGGTTATAGGAGTGATTGTGATATACTGATGTGATATGACTTATATGAGGCTGTGTGTATAGGAATGTGTATATACTGGATAGGATGAGCATGTGTATAGGATGTGTATATACTGTGTATGATGTGATGCTGTGTATAGGATGTGTGATATACTGTGTATATGACACGTGTGTATAGGGGATGTGTATATACTGTGTATAGGCTGACTGTGTATAGGATGTTATATACTGGGTATAGACACTGTTTATAGGAGTGATATACTGTGTATATGCAGTGTATAGGCATGTGATATTTAATGATTGTATAGGATGCTGGGTATAGGATGTGTAATACTGTGTATATGAGCTTTTGGTATAGTTAGGATGTGTATATTACTGTGTATAGGATGGTGATTATCTGTGTTATATGATGCTGTGTATATAGTGTATATACTGTATATGATGCTGTGTTATAGATGTGTATATACTGGTATATGACAGTCTGTGTATAGTGATGTGTATATACGTGTATATGACCTGTGTATAGGGATGTGTATATACTGTGTATAGGATGCTGTGTATAGGATGTGTATAAGTATAATGTGTATAGACGTTTTGTTGTATAGGATGTTGTATTATACTGTGTATATGACGCGTATAGGGTGTATACTTTCACGTATATTGTGTGTATATACTGTGTATATGATGCTGTGTATAGGATGTGTATATACTGTGTATAGGATGCTGTGTATAGGATGTGTATATACTGTGTATAGAGGATGCTGTGTATAGGATGTGTATATACTGTGTATATGACCTTGTATAGGATGTGTATATACTGTGTTTATAGGATGCTGTGTTATGATGTGTGTATACTGTGTATGATTGCGTGTATAGGATGTGTACTTATATGTGTATTAGAGATCTGTGTATAGGATGTGTATATACTGGGTATATGACGCTGTGTATAGGATGTGTATCATAACGTTGTTGTATATGCCGCTGTGTATAGGTGTGATATACGGTGTAATATGACTGCATCGGTATAGGATGGTGTATATTAACTGGTGATAGGATGTGTATATACTGTGAATATGATGACTGGTGACTGTGTGATAGGATGTGATTAATATACTGTGTATATGATGACGCTGTGTATAGGATGTGTATATACGTGTATTATGATGTTTAGGTATAGGTTGGTATATACTGGTATATGATGCTGTGTATAGGGAGTGTATATATGCTGTATATGATGTGTATATATACGGTATAGGATGCTGTGTATAGGATGTGTATTATACTGGTATGATGGATATAGTTGTATGCTGTGAATATATTGTGTATAATGCGTGTATATGACGTGTGTATAGGATGTGTATATACTGTGTATAGATGCTTGTGTGATAGGATGTGTATATACTGTGTATATGGACTGTATAGGATGCTGTAATACTGTGTATAGGATGTGGGGTAATAGGTATATCTGCTGGTATAAGGAGATGCTGTTATAGATGTTTATAGGATGGTATATATGGTATATGACACTGTGTATAGGATGTGATATAATGGTATAGGACTGCTGTGTATAGGATGTGGATATACTGTGTTATATGTGTGCTGTGGTATATATGTGTATATGCTGGTGTTGTATATTGATGCTCTGTATAGGAGTGGTATATACTGTGTATATGATGCTGTGTATAGGATGTGTATATACTGTGTAGATGAAGACTGTGTATAGGTATGGTAATAGCTGTGTATAGGATGTGTATATACTGTGGATATCTGCTGTTGTATATATTGTGTATATTGTGATGATGTTTATACGGATGTGTATATATGGTAATGACTGTGTATAGACTGGTATATGTGTATAGACACTGGTTAGTAGGTGGAATGACTGGGTATATGACGTGCTTGTGTATAGGATGTTTTGTATATAGATGTGTATAGGATGCTGTGTAAAGGTGATATATGGTATATATGCGGTGTTATATATGTGTATATGACTGATGTTATAGGTCTGTTGTATAGGATGTGTATATGACGGTATAGTGATGCTGTGTATAGTATGGTTATACGTGTATGATGATAGCTGTGTATAGTGATGTGTAGATACTGTGTATATGAGCCTGTGTATAGGAGCGTGTGTATATGACTGTGTATAGGATTTGTACTTGTGTATATACTGGGATGTGTGGATATACTGTGTATAGGATGCTGTGTATTGATATTGTGTATATGCTGTGATATGATGCACCTGTTAGAGGATTGTATATATACTGTGTATAGGATGCTGGGTATAGGATGTGGTATATACTGTGTATATGAACACTGTGTATAGGATGTGTATATACTGTGTATGATGACAGTGCTATAGTATGTTGTATATACTGTGTATATGACGCGTGGTATAGGATGTGTTATATACTGTGTATCATGGATATGCGTGGTATATAAGTGTTATGGATTGTATTACTGTGTATAAGATGCTGTGTAGGATATTGTGATTATGCTGTTGTATGATGCATGTATGTTATAGGAGTTGTATATATACGTGTATAGGATGCGGTGATAGGGATGGTATATACTGTGTATAGGTGCTGTGTATTAGGTGTGTATATTACTGGTATAGGCTGCGTGTATAGGATGTGATATCTACTGTGTATATGACGCTGGTGTTAGGATGTGTTATACTGTGTTATGACGCGTGTATAGGATGTGTATATAATGTGTATAGGATGCTTTGTTGTATAGTGGATGTGTAGATGCCATACTGTGTATATGACACTGTATGTAGGATGTGTATATAACTGTGTATAGGATGTCTGTTGTATGACGTGTATTTTGTGTATATACTGTGTATATGATCACTGTGTATATGATGATGGTGTATAGTATGTGTATAGGTGACATGTGTATAGGATGTGTATATACTGTGATAGGATGCTGTGTATGATTGGTATACTGTGTATATGACGGGCTAGTAGGTGTATTACTGTGATATGGATGCGTGATAGGAGGGTATATACTGGTATATGATGCTTGTGTATAGGTGTGTATATACTGTGTATATGATGGCTCTGTGGTATAGGATGTTGTAATTACTGTGATATGTAATGTGTATGCTGTCTATATTACTTGTGTATATGATGACTGTGATATATGTGATGACGTGTAGATACGGTGTAATGAGCTGTGTATGGATGTGTATATACTGTGTATAGGATGCGGTGTATAGGATTGTGTATAGCTGTGTATATGACGCTTGTGGATAGTATGTGTATATACTGTGTTATATAGGGATGCTGGTATAGGATGTTTGTATATACTGCGGATATGACGCTGTGGATGTATGTGTATATACTGTGTTATATGAGCTGTGTATAGTATGTGTAATACGTGTATAGGATGCTGTGTATAGGATGTGATATATGTTATATGACTGGGGGGCTAGTTATGTGTAGATCATGTGTATATGAGGGTGTTTACGTAGTGTACATATGGTTATAGATGCTGGTGTTTAGGATGTGTATATACTGTGTATATGACGCGGTGGTATTATGATGTATATATACTGTGTATATGCTGCTGTGTATAGGATGGTGTATATACTGGTGTATATGACTGCTTGTGCTATGGATGTGTATATACTGTGATATATGCTGTGTTGATAGGATGTGTAAATTACGTGGTATATGGAGCTGTTGATATAGGATGTGTTTATGTAGTATGGCTGTGGTATAGGATTGTGTTGTGTATGTACTGGTATATGAGGGTATATTAGGTGGTATATACTGTGTACTAGGATCGCTGTGTATGGATGTGCTATTATACTGTGTATAGGATGTTGTATAGATGTGTTATATGAGCTGTGGATAGTATGGATGTGTATATGCAGTGTGTATAGGATGTGTATGGTATATACTGTGTATATGATGACTGTGTATAGGATGTGTATATAGGTATATGACTGTGTATAGGATGTGTATCTACGGTGTATATGATTGCGTTGGGTATAGGATGTGTAGATGACTGTGTATAGGATGCTGGTATAGATAGTGTATAACTGTGTATAGGATGCTCTGTATAGGATGTTATATAGTCGTGTTATGACGCTGTGGATAGGATGTGTATATACTGTGTATATGACGTGTATTGTGTATATATGTGTATAGGTGTATATACTTGTGTATATGATGTGTTGTTTATAGGATGTGTATATACTGTGTATATGATGCTGTGTATATTGTATATGGATGTTGTATATACTGGATGCTTTGATAGGATGTGTATATACTGTGTATATGGATGTGGATTACTGGTTGTATATGATGCTGTGTATAGGATGTTGTATACTGTGTATATGATGCTGTGTATTAGGAGTGGGTATATACTGTGTTTAGGATGCTGGTATAGGGATGTGTATATACTGTGATATGTGACTGTGTATATACTATGGTATAGGTATATGTAGTGTTAGGATACTGTGTATGATTGTATAAGCTGTGATATCATGGTATATGTGTATATACTGTTTATGATGATGCTGTATATGATGTGTATAGGATGTGTATATCTGTTGTATATGACTGTGTATAGGCTGTGTATATACTGTGTAGATGAACTGGGTATAGTATGGTGATATACTGGTGTATATGACGCTCTGTATGGATGTATAACGGTGTGTATGGATGTGTATATACTGTGTGTAGGATGTGTAGCATAGGGTGTGTGGATGGGTACATACTGTGTATAGGAGTGTATCTTACGTGTATAGGATGTGTATATACTGTGTATATGACGCTTGTGTATATAGGATGTTTGTATATATCATGTGTATAGGATGCTCTGTATTAGGATGTAGATATACTGTGTATAGGAGCGGTATAGGATGTGTATATCTGTGTATAGGATGCTGTGTATAGTGTGTGTATATGCTGTGTATAGTATGTGTATATGCTGTGTATATGATGCTGTGTATAGGATGTGTATAGTATGTGTATATGCTGTGTATATGATGCTGTGTATAGGATGTGTATAGTATGTGTATATACTGTGTATATGACACTGTGTATAGGATGTGTATATACTGTGTATATGACACTGTGTATAGTATGTGTATATACTGTGTATATGACGCTGTGTATAGGATGTGTATATACTGTGTAATGACGCGTGTGTATAGGATGTGTATATGCTGTGTATATGACACTGTGTATAGGATGTGTATATACTGTGTATATGATGCTGTGTATAGGTTGTGTATATGCTGTGTATAGGATGTGTATATACTGTGTATATGATGCTGTGTATAGGATGTATATATACTGTGTATATGATGCTGGTATAGTATGTGTATATACTGTGTATATGATGCTGTGTATAGTGTGTGTATATGCTGTGTATAGTATGTGTATATACTGTGTATATGATGCTGTGTATAGTATGTGTATATGATGTGTATATGACACTGTGTATAGGATGTGTATATACTGTGACTGATTGCTGTGTATAGTATGTGTTATATAGTGGATTGATGCTGTGTATAGTCTGTGTATATACTGTGTATTATGACGTGTGTATAGGATGTTGTATACTGTGTATGATGACGCTGTGTATATAGGATGTGTATAATGTGTATGATGCCTGTATAGGATTGTATATACTGTGTATATGATGCTGAGGATAGGATGTGTATATAACTGTGATATGATGCTGTGTATAGGATGTGTATATATGTGGTATAGGATTGCTGTGTATAGTATGTGTATATACTGGTATATGAGCTGTGTATAAGATGTTATATACTGGTGTATATGACGCTGTGGATAGGATGTTGATATACTGTGTATATGCGCTGTGTTATAAGATGTGTATATACTGGTAAGACGCTGTGTATAGGATGTGTATATACTGTGTATATGATGCTCTATATAGGATGTGTAATATACTGTGTATATGATGCTCGTATAGGATGTGTATATATGTGTATAGGATGCTGTGATATGGAGTGTATATACTGTGTATATGAAGCTGTTGTTTGCTATTATAGGTGTTGTTATATACTGTTGTATATGATTGCTGTGTATAGGATGTGTATATACTGTTGTATATGACGCTGTGTATAGGATGTGTATATACTGTGTATATGATGCTTTGGAGCTTAGGATGTGTATAACTGTGTATGATGTGTGCTGTGATCTAGGATGTGTATATTTACTGTGTATAGGATGCTGTGATAGTATGGGTATATACTGTTGGTATATGACGACTGTGTATAGGATGTGTATATATGTGTATAGGACGCTGTGTATAGTATGTGTAATACTGTGTATATGACGCTGTGATAGGATGTGTTATAGGTATGACGCTGTGGATGATGTGTATGAGTGATAGGAGTGATAGGATGTGTAATATGTGTTATTATGATGCTATGTATAGTATGTGTATATGCGGTGATATGATGCTGTATAGTATGTGTATATACTGTGTATATGATGCTGTGTATAGAATGGGTATATACTGTGTATATGACGCTTGTGGTATAGAATGTGTATATACTGTGTATATGATGCTGTGTATAGTATGTGTATATACTGTGAATTGATGCTGTGTATAGAATGTGTATTACTGTGTATATGACGCTTGTGTATAGGAATGTGAGTATACTGTGTATATGACGCTGTGTATAGGATGTGTATAGTGCTGTGTACCGTATATATCGAGTATAAAACGAGGTTTTTCAAGGCTTAAAAAAAGCCTGAAAATCTTACCTCGGTTTATACTCGAGTCAATGTTTCCCCTACCTTGTCCGGCGGCCGCGCGATCCGCATCCTCGCTCCACAGCCTCTGCGCATCCGGATGATGTCACTACCCGGCGCCGCAAAGTGAGAGGCGCCGGGTAGTGACATCATACCGAAATGCGCAGAGGTGGAGCTTGATGCGGATCGCGCGGCCGCCCGGACAAGGTAAGAGAAAACATTTACCTGGTATTGCACAGGACTTAAATGGCGGCAAATACTACAAATAGGAGTAAAACCTTTTATTTGTGCATAGTATGCACAATAGGAGGATTTACCCCTATTTGCAAGTATTTGCCACTTAGATGTTCGAAAAATACTCAACTCCAGCATGCTTTATTGGTTGGGAGTTGTAGTTTCAAACATCTTAAGTGGCAAATACTGCAAATAGGGGGGTAAATCCTCCTATATTTGCATTACAGGTATGCACAAATAAAAGAAGGGTTTTAACTCCTATTTGTAAGGTATTTGCAACTTAATATGTTTTGAAATACAACTCCACAATAAAGCATGCTGGGAGGGTGGTTTCCAAACATCTTTAGTGGCAAAAATAACCCTCTCGGTTTATACTCGAGTACAGTGTGGTTTTCCTCTTTTTTATCTAAAACAGGTACATCGGTTTATATCTGGACGGTTTTTACGCGTCGAGTATATACGTGGATATGACGCGTGTAATAGGTTGGTATATTGTGTGTATTGATGATTTGTGTATAGGATGTGTCTATACTGTGTATATGATTGTGTATAGGATGTGTAATATGCTGTGTATAGTCATGTGTATTATGCGGTGCTATATGATGCGGTGTATGGACTATGGCATTGTGTACCACGCGGGTACCAGTACGAGATATACACATCATATACACATGACCATGGCATTGTGTACCACGCGGGTACCAGGACAAGATATACACATCATATACACATGACTATGGCATTGTGTACCACGCGGGTACCAGGACAAGATATACACATCATATACACATGACTATGGCATTGTGTACCACGAGGGTACCAGGACAAGATATACACATCATATACACATGACTATGGCATTGTGTACCATGCGGGTACCAGTACGAGATATACACATCATATACACAGGACTATGGCATTGTGTACCACGCTGGTACCAGTACGAAATATACACATCATATACACAGGACTATGGCATTGTGTACCACGCGGGTACCAGTACGAAATATACACATCATATACACATGACTATGGCATTGTGTACCACGCGGGTACCAGTACGGGATATACACATCATATACACATGACTATGGCATTGTGTACCACGCGGGTACCAGTACGGGATATACACATCATACTACAACATGACTATGGGCATTGTGTGCCACGCGGGTACCAGTAACGAGATAACACATCATTACACAGACTATGGCATTGTTGTACCAACGCGTGTTACCAGTACGAGATCTGCACATCAGATACACAGGACTATGGTCATTGTGTACCACGGGGTACCGGCCGTACATCAAAAGATATACACCTCATATACATACAACCAGGACTACTATGGCATTGTGTACCACCGGGTACCAAGTACGATAATATACAACAAATCATATACACATGACTACTGGCATTGTGTGACCACGCGGTATCAGTACGAGATTATTACAAATCATAATACACCGGCTATTGGCCATTTGGTACCACGCGGGTACCCATACGAGATATCACAATCATATACAACATGACTATGGCCTTGTTACCCCCACCGCGGTCCAGTAAACGATATATACACGTCCTATTCACATGACTATGGCATTGTGTAACCGACGCGGGTACCAGACGAGATATACCCTTTCATATACACATTGACTATGGCATTGGTACGCACGCAGCGTACCAGAAGTAACGTGATATAACACATCATATACACATGACTCTTGCATTGTGACACGCGGGTAACCCAGTATCTATAATACACCACCTCATATCCCATGACTATGGCATTGTGTACCACGCGGGTACAGTACGATATTACCATCATATCCACAGACTATGGCATTGTGTACCACGCGGTTACTCCATGACGAATATAACATCAATATACACATGCTATGTCATTGTGTACCACGCGGGTATCAGTACGAGATATCACCCAATCATATACCCAAAACATGACTATGGCATTTGTTTACCACGACGGGTAACCAGTATGATATACCACATCATATACACAGGACTATGGCATTGTTTACCACGCGGCGTACCAGTACGGGATATACACCTCATATACACAGGACTATGGCATTGTGTACACGCGGTACCATTACGGATATACACCATATACACATGACTAAAATGGAATTGTGTACGCACGCGGGTACCCAGTCGAGATATCACAGCATCATTATACACAATGACTATGGCATTGTGTCGCCACAGCGGGTACCAACGAGATATACACATCATATACACGGGATAGGGTCATTGTTTACCACGCGGGTATCGCCATACGAGATATACCACATGAATATGGCATTGTTACCACGCGGGTACCATAGGAGATTATACACTCATATACACAGACTATGGCATTGTGTAACCAACCACCACGCGTTTGTGTACCGTACGGGATATACACTCATATACACGGACTATGGTATTGGGTACCACCACGCGGTACAAGTACGGGATATACAACATCATAATACCATGATCTACACATGGACTATGGCATTGTGTACCACGCTGTGTTACCTGTACGGAGAATATAACACATGATATACAACATACTAATGGCTATTGTTTACCACGGGGTACCAGTACAGATAATACACATGTATACCATGACTATGGCATTGGGTACCCCACGCGGGTACCAAGTACGGGATTATTCTCTGTATAATTGCTTTATTTCAAAATAAAGAATAATCTGGTGACTCTGGGTCTTCCTGGTTAGATCCATCCCCTGTAAACCCCCCTCATCCCACCCAGCTATGGACCCACAGTCCCACAATGCAACAAGGGCCTTTCAATCCTTCCATTAATACCGATTAAAAGACAGATGTTAAGTAGAGATTAAGGGATTACAGAGTTTTCCCAGAGCGAAGCAATGTCTGCCAAAAAGGAAGGTACAAAACTTCCCTTCCACCCTTACCCAACCCTTACCAACCACCATCCCTCCCCCCCCTGTGTCCCCCCAAGTCTAGGCAACGGCGAAGAGACAACTGGGTCCCTTACCTGACTCGACCCCTCTCTATTGATGACCATGGGAGTTGTCAATGGCTTTACACTCCGGTAACTATTGAAAGAAGCAGCGATCGAGAGAGGATATATGTTTATAACTGGGGTGTTTATAACTGGGGTTTTACTGTATGGGGTGTTTATAACCTGGGTTTTAACTGTATGGTGTGTTTATAAACTGGGGTGTTCTGTATGGGGTGTTTTAACTGGGGTGTTACTGTATTGGTGGTGTTTATAACTGTTTTTTACCTGTATGGGGTGTTTTATACTGGGGTGTTACCTGTATGGGGTGTTTTATAAAACTGGGGGGGTGTTATAACTGGGGTGTTTATAATCTGGGGTGTTTATAACTGTGGTGTTACTGTATGGGGTGTTTATAACTGGGGTGTTACTGTGTGGGGTGTTTATAACCTGGGGTGTTTATTATACTGGGGTGTTACTGTATGGGTGTTTGATAACTGGGGTGTTCTGTATGGGGTGTTTGTAACTGGGGTGTTACTGTATGGGGGGATATTATGTAATGTAGAAATCACAGTCTGTGTATAAATGGGGTGTTTATAACTGGGGTGTTTACTGTTTGGGAATATTATGTAATGTAGAAATCAGTCTGTGTATAAATGGGGTGTTTTATCACTGGGTGTTATGTATGGGGGATTATTATGTAATGTAGAAATCAGTCTGTGTATAAATGGGGTGTTTTATAACTGGGTGTTACGTGTATGGGGTGTTATCACTGGGGATAACTGGGGTTTTACTGTTTGGGGTGTTTATAACTGGGTGTTACTGTGTGGGGTGTTTTATAACGGGGGTGTTTATAACTGGGGTGTTACTGTATGGGGTGTTTATAACTGGGGTGTTATTGTGTGGGAGTGTTTATAACTGGGGTGTGTTATAACTGTGGGTGTTACTGTAATTGGGGTGTTTTGTAACTGGGTGTTACTGTATGGGGGGATATTATGTAATGTAGAAATCACAGTCTGTGTATAAATGGGGTGTTTATAACTGGGGTGTTACTGTATGGGGGATATTATGTAATGTAGAAATCAGTCTGTTGTATAAAATGGGTGTGTTTATAACTGGGGTGTTATTATGTATGTGGGATTTATGTAGTAGAAATCAGCAGTCCTGTGTATAAATTGGGTGGGGGGGGGGTTTATAACTGGGGTGTTTACTTAAATGGGGGGATATTATGTAATGTAGAACTCCAGTCTGTGTAATAAAGTGGATGGGGTGTTTATAACTGGGGTGTTACTGTATGGGGTGTTTATAACTGGGGTGTTACTGTTTGGGGTGTGTTATAACTGGGGTGTTACTGTATGGGTGTTATAACTGGGGTGTTATAGAATGGGGTGTTATAACTGGGGTGTTATAACTGGGGTGTTTATAACTGGGGTGTTTATAACTGGGGTGTTACTGTATGGGGTGTTTATTAACTGTGGTGTTGACTGTATGGGGGGTTATAAACTGGGACTGGGGGTTTAGAACCTGGGGTGTTACTGTATGGGGTGTTTATAACTGGGGTGTTTACTGTGTGGGGGTGGGGTTTATTAACTGGGTGTTTATAACTGGGGTGTTACTGTATGGGGTGTTTATAACTGGGGTGTTAATGTATGGGGTGTTTGTAACTGGGGTGTTACTGTATGGGGGGATATTATGTAATGTAGAAATCACATCTGTATAAATTGGGGTGTTTATAACCGGGGTTTACTGTAGGGATATTATGTAATGTCGAAATCACAGTCTGTGTATAAATGGGTGTTTATAAACTGGGGTGGTTACTGTAATGGGGGGATATTATGTAATGTAGGAAATCAGTCGTGTATATAAATGGGGTGTTTATACTGGGGTGTTACTGTATGGGGGGATATTATGTAAATGTTGAACATCACAGTCTGTGTATAAATGGGTGTTTTTTAATAAACTGATAACTGGGGTGTTACTGTATGGGGGGGGATATTTGTCATGTAAATCAGTCTGTGTTAATGGGGTGTTTATAACTGGGGTGTTACTGTATGGGTGGGGTGAAATTAATGTAATGTAGAAATCAGTCTGTGTATAAATGGGTGTTTATAAATTGGGTTTCCTGTTATGGGGGGATATTATGTAATGTTTTTTTAGAAATCACAGTCTGTGTATAAATGGGTGGGTGTTTATTAGCTGGGGTTGTTCTGTCTGTGGGGATTTATAATGTGAATCACAGTCTAGTGTATAAATTTGGTGTTTATAACTGGGGTGTTACTGTATGGGGGATATATGTTAATGTAGAAATCACAGTCTGTGAATAAATGGGTTGTTTATACATGGGTTGATTTACTGTATGCAGGGAATATTATGTACTGTCGACAATAACAGTCTGGGTATAAATGGGTGCTTATAATGGGTGTTACTGTATTGGGGGGATATTAAGTCATGTGAAAATCACAGTCTGTGTATAAATGGGGTTTTTATAAATGGGGTTTTCCTGTATGTGGGATATTAATGTAATGTATGAAATCACAGTCTGTGTATAATGGGGTGTTTATAACTGTGTGTTCCTGTATGGGGGATTTACTTAATGTCGAAATCACAGTCTGGTAGGTATAAATGGGGTTTTTATAACTGGGGTGTTAATGTATGATGGTGTTGTAACTGGGGTGTTACTGATATGGGGGATATTATGTACTGTAGAAAGCACAGTCTGGTATAAAATGGGGTGTTTATAACGGGTGTGTGACCTGTATTGTGATATATGTTAATGTAGAAAGAAATCAACAGTCTAGTTATAAATGGGGTGTTTATAACTGGGGTGTTACTGTATGGGGGGATATTATGTAATGTAGAAATCATTCGTGATATAAATGGGGTGTTTATACGGGTGTTACTGTATGGGGGATATTATGTAATGTAGAAATCACAGTCTGTTGTAAATAATGGGGTGTTTATAACTTGGGTGTTACTGTATGGGGGATATTATGTAATGTAGAAATCAGTCTGTGTATAAATGGGGTGTTTATAACTGGGGTGTTACTGTATGGGGGGATCTTATGTATGTAGAAATCAGTCTGTGTATAAATGCGGTGGTTATAAATGGGGTGTTACTGTATGGGGGGATATTATGTAATGTGAAATCACAGCTGTGTAGAAATGGGGGTGTTTATAGCTGGGTGTTACTGTATGGGGGGATATTATATAATGTATAAATACACAGTCTTGTATAAATGGGTGTTTATTACTGGGGGTGTTTTACTGTAGGGGGATATTAATGTATGGTGAAATCACAGTCTGTGTAATAAATGGGGGGTTTTATAACTGGGGGGTTACTGTGGGGGGATATTATGTAATGTAGAAATCACAGTCTGTGTATAAATGGGTGCTTTAACTGGGGTGTTTACTGTATGGGGGGCTATTCTGTATAGAAATCACAGTCTGTGGTATAATGGGGTGTTATAACTGGGGTGTTACTGTATGGGGGATATTTGTAATGTAAAATCACAGTCTGATGTATAATGGGGTGTTTAATAACTGGTGTGTTACTGTTATGGGGGATTTTGTAATGTAGAAACACAGTCTGTGTATAAATGGGGTGTCTTATAACTGGGTGTACTGTATGGGGGGATTTATATAATGTAGAAATCCAGTCTGTGTATCATGGGGTGTTTAATAACTGGGTGTTACTGTTATGGGGGATATTACTTAATGTAGAAATCACATCTGTGTATAAATGGGGTGTTTTATAACTGGGTTTTACTGTATGGGGGGGATATTATTAGTGAAATCACAGTCTGTTTATAAATGGGTGTTTCTAAATGGGTGTTACATGTATGGGGGATATTAGTTAAGTAGAAATCACAGTCTGTGTAATAACTGGGGGTTTTATAAATGGGGTGTTAGACTGTATATGGGGATATTATGTAATGTAAAATCACAGTCTGTGTATAAATGGGGTGTTTAATACTGGGGTGTTACTGTTGGGGGGATATTATGTAATGTAGAATCACCAAGTCGTGTATAAATGGGGTGTTTTATAACTGGGTGTTACTGTAATGGGGATTTATTTAACATAGAAGTCACAGTCTGTTATCAATGGGGTGTTTAACTGGGTGTTACTGTTAGGGGGATAGATGTATGTAGAATCACAGTCTGTGTATAATGTGGGGTGTTTTTTACTGGGGTGTTACCTGTCTGGGGGATATATGTAATGTAGAATCACGTCCTGTGTAATAATGAATTGGTGTTTATAACTGGGGTTTTAACTTACTGGGATATTACTCATGTAGAAATCACAGTCTGTGTATAAATGGGGTGTTTATAACTGGGTGTACTGTATAGGGGGATATTATGTACTGTATAAATCACAGTCTGTGTATAAATGGGGGTTTTATAACTGGGTGTTTTACTGTAGTGGGGGGATATTATGTGATGTAAAATCACTAGTTCTGTGTATAAATGGTGTTTATACTGGGGGTTACTGTATGGGGGGATATTATGTAATGTAGAAATCAGTCCTGTGGTATAAATGGGGTGTTTCTAACTGGGGTGTTACTGAATGTGGGTGGGATATTAATTAATGTAAGAAAATCACAGTCTGTGTATAATGGGGGTGTTTATAACTGGGGCTGTTACTGTATGGGGGGATTTATGTATGTAGAAATCACATCGTGTGTATAATTGTGGTTTTAATTGTGTGTTCCGTATGGGGGTATATATGTCATGTGAAATCCAGTCTCCTGTATAAATGGGTGTTTATACCTGGGGTGTTAACTGAATTGGGGATATTATGTAAGTGAAATCACAGTCGGTGTATAAAATTGGGTGCTTATAACTGGGGTGTTACTGTATGGGGGATATTATGTACATGTAGAAATCAGTCCTGTTCTAAATGGGGTTGTTTTAATTAATTGGGGTGGTATTACTTTATGGGGATATATAATAATGTTACAATCACCTTCTGTGTGTAAATGGCGGTGTTTATAACTGGGGTGTTACTGTTGGGGGGGGATATTATGTATGTAGAAATCCAGTCTTTTGTATAAAAGGGGTGTTTAGAACTGGGGTGTATACTGTTGATGGGAGATTTATGTACTGTAGAAATCACAGAAATCCAGTCTGGTGTATAAATGGGGGGTTTATAACGTAAAACTGGGGTGTACTGTATGGGGGGGATATTATGTAAATGTAAAATCAAAGTCTTGTATCAATGTATGGGTGTTTATAACTGGGGTGTTTTACTGTATGGGGGTATTATTATGTAGAAATCACCTTCTGGTGTATAAAGATTGGGTGTTTATTAACTGGGGTGTTATCTGTATGGGGGATATTATGTAATGTGAAACCACAGTCTGTGTATAAATTGGGTGTTATAATTGGGGTGTTACTTGTATGGGGGGATATTATGTAATGTAGAATCACAGTCTGTATAAATGGGGTGTTTTAACTTGGGGTGTTACTGTATGGGGGGAATAATTATGTAAGGTAGAAATACACAGTCTGTGTAATAATGGGGTGTTTATAACTGGGTGTTTACTGTATGGGGGATATATGTGACCTAGAATCACAGTCTGTGTTAAATGGGGTGTTTTAATTAACTGGTGTGTTTACTGTATGGGGGGATATATATAATGAAAACACAGTCTGTGTAAAATGGGGGGTTGTTTATAAACCTGGGGGTACTGTATGGGGGGATTCTTATGTAATGTAGAAATAACAGTTGTGTATAAATGGGGTGGTGTGTTCAACTGGGTGTGTTTGACTGTAGGGGGGGTGATGATTAGTATTATGAATGTAAAATCAGTCCTGTGTCTAATGGGTGTTTTTTTATACTGGGGTGGTTACTGTACTGTTGGGGATATTATGTAGAATCAGTAGCCATTTTTTCATAGTCTGTGTTGAGTAGAATGGCGGTTGATGGGTCCTGTTTTTTGTATAACTGGGGGTGGTTTTGGGTGGCACGTATGGGGGGGATGGCTATATATTTGTAACTTAGAAAGATCACCATGTGTTTGTGTAAAATGGGGTGTTTTAATGGGGTTGTTGGTGACGTGGTTGGTGATGGGGGTGGTTATATTATAAGTGGGATGTATGAATCAATGTGATATATGGGGTGTATTTATAGATGGGATGTGATTCGGTGTAGTGGGGGATCTATATGTAATGTAAGAAATCACCGAGTCTGTGATAAATGGGGTGTTTATAACTGGTGGTGTTTACTGTATGGGTGTATATATGTAAAAGTGAAAAATCAGTCGTGTCTTAAATGGGTGGTTGTTTATATACTGGGGTTTGTACTGTGGGCTATTATTGTTTCGTAGAAATACGTCTGTGTCAATAAATGCGGGTGTTTTATAACTGGGTGGTGTTACTGTATGGGGGGATTAATAGTAATGTAGAAGAGGACTTGCTAGAAAAAAAAGGAATATCTGAGTCACTGTTGTATAAATGGGCGGTTAATTTATTAAGTTGTGGGCTGTTGTTTGGTGCTTGTACTGTATGGGGGGACATCTATATAATTTAATCGTAGTTACCCACACTGGGCCAGTTTTTTAACTGGTGGTCCGAGTCCGTTTTAACTGGGTGCCCCCCCCACCTGCCTTGGTCATTTACTGTATGGGGGGATGTATTATGTAAGAGAGAAATCCACGTCCTGTGTATAAACTGGGGTGTGTTTAAATGGGTGGTACTGGTAGTGGGTGGGATTGTAGTAATGGTAGAAATCACGAGTCTGGGTAGTAAATGGGGTGTTTATAAACTGGGGGTGTTTACTGTAAATGGGTGGGACTTATGTAATGTCAAATCAGTCTGTGTTAAATGGGAGTGTTTATACTGGGTGTGTTACTGTTTGGTGGGGGATATTCTGTAGGTAGAAATGCACAGTCTGTGTATAATGGGGTGTTTAATAAACTGGGGTGTTACTCGTATGGGGGGATATAATGTATATGCAGAATCGAACAGAGAGTGTAATAAATGGGGTGTTATATATTGGGGTGTTATCTGTATGGGGGGATATTATGTAATGGTAGAAATCAGTCGTGGTGATAAATGGGGGTTGTTTAATAACTGGGGTGTTACGTATGGGGGGGATTTATGAAGGTTAGAAATCACAGTTGGTGTATAAATGGGGTGTTTAACTGGGTGTGTGACTGTAGGGGGGATATTATGTAATTGAAAGTCAAGTCTGTTTAATAATGGGGTGTTTAATTGGGGTTGGGTGTTACTGTATATGGGGGATATTATATAATGTAGACATCACAGGTCTGCCTTTCTGTGTAAATATGGGGTGTTTATAAACTGGGGTGTACTGTGTAAGTGGGGGGATATTATGTAGATGTAGAAATCAGTCTGGTTACAAGGTTGGTGTTTATAAACTGGGGTGTACTGTATGGATGCGATATTAGTAATGTAAGAAATCACAGAAAAATCACAGTATGTGGAGATCCATGGGGGTGGTTTCATAACTGGGGTGTTTACTGTATAGTGTGGGGCGATATTATGTACTGTAGAAACTCAGGTCTGTGTATAAATGGGGTTGTTTATAAACTGGGTGGTGTTGACTGTATGGGGGATATTATGTAAGGTTAGAAATCACTGTCTTTGTATAAGATGGGGTGGTGTATAACTGGGGTGTTACTGTAGTGGGGGATATTATGTAGTTAGAAAATCACCTAGTCTGTGTCTAAATGGGGTGTTTTATAATTGGGGGGGGTGTTCCTGTACCTGGGGGGATATTATGTATTAGAAATCAAGTTCTGTATAAATGGGGGGTGTTTATCAACTGGGGTGTTGTTACTGTATGGGGGGATATTATAATGTAGAAATCCAGTCTGTGTATAAATGGGGTGCTTGTTATAATAACTGGGGGGGTTAACTGTATGGGGATATTATGGTAACATAGTAAATCCAGTCTGTGTATAACAGTGGTGGGTTTATAAACTGTGGGTGTTTACGGTATGATGGGGGGATATTAATAAATGTAAAAATCACAGTCTGTGTATAAATGGGTTGTTTTATATACTGTGGGGTGTTACTGTATGGGGGGATATTATGTAATGTAGAAATCACAGCTAGTGTATAAATGGGTGTTTTAACTGGGGTGGTTACTGTAGGGGGGATATTATGTAATTAAAATCTCTGTGTATAAATTGGGGGTGTGTATAATTGGGGGGTGTTACGTGTATGGGGGGATATTAGTCATTATAAAATCAGTCTGTGTTATAAATGGGGTTGGGGTTCGGTTTATATGGGGGTGTTCACTGTAATGGGGGGATATTATGTAATGTAGAAAATCATCTGTGTATAAATGGGGGGTGTTGATACTTGGGGTGTGGTGACTGTATAAGGGGAGTATTATGTAATGTAAAATCACAGTCGGTGTATAGGATGGGGGTTTTATAATTGGGTGTTAATGTCCTGGGGGATAGTATGTAATGTAGAAATCCACAGTCCTGTGTATAGATTTGATGGATGGGTTCGTTTATAACTGGGGTGATGTTAGTCTGGGATTGGGGGGGAGGATATTATGTATGTCGAAATCACAGTGTGTCTAAGGGGGTGTTATAATTGGGGTGTATTCTGTAAGGGGTGATATTATGTAATGTAGAAATCCACAGTTGTGTTAGTATGGGTGTTTAATTGGGGTGTTACTGTATGGGGGGGATTATGTAATGGTAGAAATCACAGTCGTGTATAATGGGGGTATTATACGGTACTGGGGTAGTGTTACTGTATGGGGGGGATATTATGTAATGTAGAAATCACAGTCTGTGTATAACATGGGGGTTTTATAACTGGGGTGTTACTGTATGGGGGGATATTATGTAATGAGCAAATCACAGTGGTGTATAAATGGGATTGTTTATAACTGGGGTGTTACTGTATAGGGGGATATTATGTAATGTAGAAATCACAGTCTGTGTATAAATGGGGTGTTTATAACCTGGGGTGTTTACTGTTGGGGGATATTATGTAATGTAGAAATCACAGTCTGTGTATAAATGGGGTGTTTTATAACTGGGGTGTTACTGTACCTGGGGATATATGTATAGTGATAGAAATCACAGTCTGTGTATAGCATGGGTGTTTTAAACTGGGTGGTACCTGTATGGGGATTTTATGTAATGTAGAAATACACAGTCTGTGTATAAATGGGGGTGTTTTAACTGGGGTGTTACTGTAATGGGGGGATATTGTAATGTAGGAAATCAACAGTCTGTTATAAAATGGGGGGTGTTTATAATTGGGGTGTTACTGTATGGGGATATTATGTAGAAATCACAGTCTGTGTATAAATTAAGGGGTTTTTTGTAAACTGGGGTGGTTACTGTATGGGGCTATTATGTAATGTACAATTGAGTAAATCACAGTCTGTGTATAAAATGGGTGTTTTATAACTGGGGTGTTTACTGTATGTGGGGGATATGTATGGTACTGTAGAAATCACAGTCTGTGTGATAAATGGGGTTGTTTATAAACTGGGGTGTTATGTATATGGGGTGATATTATGTAAATGTAGAAATCACAGGTGTATAAATGGTGGCGGTGTTTATAATTGGGGTGGGTGTTACTGTAAGGGGGATATTATGTAAATGTAGAATCACAGTCTGTGTAATAAATGGGTGTGTTGTATAACTTGGTTGGTGCTTACTGTATGGGGGATATTATGTAATGAGAAATCACAGTCTGTGTTATAAATGGGTTGGTTATTAAAACATTGGGTGTGTTACGGTATGGGGGATATTATGTTATGTAAGAATCACAGTCTGTGTATAACTGGGTGTGTTTATACTGGGGTGTTATGTATGGGGGGATATTATTGTTAATTGTAGAAATCAAGTCTTTGTATAATGGGGGTGTTTAACTGGGGTGTTACTGTATGGGGGGATATTCTGTAATGTAGAAATCCACAGTCGTGTATTAATGGTGTGTTGGTAGTAATCTTGGGGTGTTTACATGTATGGGGGGATATTATGTAATGTAGAAAGATCACAGTCCCCTGTTATAAATGGGGGTGTTTATACTGAGGAGGTGTTAGCTGTCAATGGGGGGATATTATGTAATGTAGGAAAATCACAGTACCTGTGTTGGATTAAATGGGGTGTGTTAGAACTGGGGTGTTTACTCTGTATGGGGGGATCATTATGTAATGGTAGAAATCAGTCTGGTGTATAAATGCTGGTATTTATAACTGGTTTTGTATATGGGGGAGGATTATTATCTAATTGGTAGAAATCACAGTCTGTGTATAATCGGGGGTGGGTTTTTATAACTAGGGGTGTACTGTGGGGGACTTTGGTAATGTAGAAATCCCAGTCTGTGTATAAAGGGTGGTGTTATAATGGGGGGTGTCTACTGTATGGGGGATTTATGTAATGTAGAAATCACGGCCTGTGATAAATTGGGTCGTTATATAACTGGGTGTTACTGTATGTGGGGGATATGTATGTAGATGTAAATCACAGTGCTGGTATAAATGGTGGTGTTTAAGTAACTGGGTGTTACTGTCATGGGGGGATATTATGTAGATGTCTGTTAAAATGGGGCTGTTTATAGATGGTTTATGTGGGGTAATGTAAGTAAAATCACTGAAAGGTGGGTATGGGTGGTTACTGTATGGGGGGATATTATGTAGAATCAACATTGTATACTGGTTAACGGGGGGTGTATTTGGGGGGTATTATGATACAGTCGGTGTATAAATGGGGGTTTTATAAAACTGGGGTGTTACTGTAGTGGGGGATATATGTTATGTAGAAATCACAGTCTGTGTATAAAATGGGGTTTTATACGGGGTTGGGGGGGGGTTACTGTTGGTGGGGGGGTATTAGTATGGGGTAGAAATCCCACGTCGTGTCTTATAAAATGGGGGGGGTTTATGATGGGGTGTTAGACTGTATGGGGGATATTATGTTATGTAGAAATCACAGTCTGTGTATAAATGGGGTGTTTATAACTGGGGTGTTACTGTTTGGGGGGATATTATGTAATGTAGAAATCACAGTCGGTGTATAAATGGGGTGTTTATAATTGGGGTGTTACTGTGGGCTGTGGTATAAATTGGGTGTATAATTTTGTTTACTGTATTTAACAGATACTCAGACTTTACTACAACTGATGGAGAGAGGTCTGAATCCAGATTCCAATCTACATGTGAATGCAGAGACCCTATTTAATATTTTCCAAAGCAACTTATTTCAGGCATTGCTTGGTATGTATACAAGAGAGCTAGGTGTACAATGTGAGGTGTAACAATGCTAGGTGTAGGAATACTAGGTGTATTGAGGAGGTGTAACAGTGCTGGGTGTACTGGGGGAAGGTGTAACAGTGCTGGGTGTACTGGGGGAGGTATGGGAAGTTTGGGTGTACTGGGGGAGGTATGGGAAGGTTGGGTTTTTGTACCGGGGGAGGTATGGGGAGGTTGGGTTTACTGGGGGAGTTATAGGAAGGTTGGGTGTTATGGTAAAAATTATTTTATTTCAAATGATGGACGGGAAAATAAGTGAACCCTTTAATTTACAGATATACAGGAATACTACGAACTTATGATCACTTATCCTCCTTTGGTTTCTGTGAAAAAATCTCCTAGAGCTAAGGTAAGGGTGACATTGTGTTAATTCTGGATTATTCTATAACAGGACGAACGTGATAACTGGGGCCACTTCTTTTTAATATGTTTATAAATGACTAAATGTTCGTACACACCAGAAGATTTTCATCAGACCCCGACGAACCCCTGTGCGTGTGTATTCGTTTGGTCGGGGGTCTGGTTAAAATCTTCCGGTGTGTACGAACATTTACAAGGGGCATTGAGAGCAAGGTCTCTGTGTTTGCTGATGACACTAAACTATGCAGAGCTTTGGAAACTTCCAATGATGTGCAAGTGCTGCAAGCAGACCTAGATAGATTATCACAATGGGCAGCAGAATGGCAGATGGGATTCATGTTGATAAAGGTAAGGTGAGTGCATTTGGGATTTATTCCCTGGTGCCACCTAACACCATAATAACTCTGTTTAAGTGGGCATCTGAAAATGGAAACGATTTGGGGGTTCTCTGGTAGATAACAGAGGCCTTAGCTGTATGCAAAACAATGCCAGGTAGCAAGCGGCTAGAGCTAGCAAGTATACCATACCATTATGTCTAACAGTTACACTAGCAACCTTAGTATTGGAGATTGCATAAAGCCATAACATCCGTCCATCTAGTCAAACCTTATACCCAACCCATATTGTCTGTATAAACAGTAATAGTAACATAGTATTGGAAGGTTATAAAGACATACGTCCATCTGTCCAACATTTATACCTAACCCCATAATGTCTGTAAACAGTTACATAGTAAACAGATATGGAGGTTGATTAAAGCAATCACTCACATCTAGTCCAACCTTTATACCAACCTACCCAATACCCATAGTCTGTATAACAGTTACATATAAAGTATTGGAGGTTGTATAATAAGACGCTACGTCCATCTAGTCCAAACCTTATTACCCTTACCCCATAATGTCTGTATAAGTTACATAGAACCTAGTTTGGAGATGCATAAGACAACGGTCCATCTAGTCCACCTTTATAACCCCTTACCCATAATGTCCGTATAAACAGTTACATAGACAACCTAGTACTGGAGATTGATATAAAGACATACGTCCATCTAGGTCCAACCTTTATACCCTACCCAAAGTCTGTATCAACAGTTACATTCAACCTAGTACTTGGAGATTGCAAACAGACAACGTCCATCTAAGTGCCAACCTTTATACCCTACCATAATGTCTGTATAATCAGTTACATAGTAACATAAGTATTGGAGGGTTGTAGTTAAGACATACTTCATTATCACCAACCTCTTTATACCCTAACCCATCAACTTATCTGTATAACAGTTACATAGTAACATTAGTATTGAGGTTGTATAACAGACATACGTCCATCTATAAAACCTTTATACCATACCCATAATGTCTGAGAAACCAGTTCATAGTTGACATGTTGGAGGTTGTATAAAGAACCTAGGTCATCTAGTCCCACCCTTTATATCCTACCTAAATGTCTGTATACACGTATAAAGTAACATTAGATTGGAGGTTGTATAAAGACAACGTTCATGCTAGTCCAACCTTTCTCCCTACCCATTAATGTCTGTCTAACAGTTACATAGAAATAGTATTGGAGGGTGTGTATAAAGACATAGTTCATCTAGTCCACCCTTATACCCTACCATGTAAAACTGTCTGAGTATAAAAGTTACATAAGTCACATAGTATGGAGGTGTAATAACGACAGACGTCCATCTAGTCCGACCTTTATACAACCTACCATAATGTCGGTATAAAACATACACAGTAACCATTCGTATTGGAGTTGTATAAAGACATACATCCATCTAGTCCAACCTTTATACTCTACCCATAATTCTGTATAACAGTTTCATAGTAACCTAGTATTGGATGTTGTTATAAAGACATACGTCCATCTAGCCACACCTTATATTAAACCCTAACCCACTAAATGTCTGATAACAGTTACCATAGTACATAGTGATTGGAGGGTGTATAAAGACATATGTTCCATCTAGTTCCACCTTTTAACTATACCCTACCTCATATGTTCTGTTAAAACATTTCCATTAGTACATAGTAATTGGAGATTGCATAAAGACTTACGTCCCATCTAGGTCCAACTTTATACCCTACCCATAATGTCTGTGTATAACAGTTTAGATATTTAGAGTAACTCGTATTGGAGATGTATTAAGAACATACGTCCATCCATCGCACCTTTATCACCCTACACCATAATGTCTGCATAGCAGTTACATAGTAAACATATTATTGGAGGTTGTATAAGACATACGTCCATTATCCGACTTTATACCCTAACCATAATGACTGGTATTACAGTTACATAGTACATAGGATGGAGGTTGCATAAAGACATACGTCCATCTATAGTATTGGAGATTGCATTTAAAGAACCGTCACTTCGATATGTCCCAACCTTATACCCTACCCTAATTGTCTGATCCATAACAGTTACATCGTCACATAGATTGAGGTTGATAAAGAAATACGTTCCACTGTTCCACTTTATACCCTACCGAATGTCTGTATACCAGACCTACGTGACAATAGTAATGGATTGGAGTTGTATCCAAGACCATACGCCCATATAGTCCGACCTTATACCCTACCCATAATGACTGTTCTAACAATTAATGATACATAGTATGATGGTTGCAGTAAAAGACATATGTTCCATCTAGTCCAACCTTTATACCCTAAACCATAATTCTGTATAAGCAGTTACATAGTAAATAGTATTGGAGGTGTTTATAAGACATATGTCATCTGTCCAACCTTTAACCCTACCATAATGTCTGATAACAGTTACAAGTAACTTAGTATTGGAGATTGCATAAGACATACGTCCATCTAAGTCCAACCTTACTAACCCTAACCCATAATGTTGTATACAGCTTATAGAGTAACAAATAGTATTGGAGATTGTATAAAACATACGTCCATCCAGTCACACCTTTATACCCTACCCATAATGTCTGTAAGCAGTTTCAAGTAACATAATTGGAGGTTATAAGCTACGTCCATCTAGTCAACCTTTTAGCACTACCCATATGTTGTTATAGCATTACATAGTAAACATTTATTGGAGGTTGTATAAGAACATACTTCCATCTATCCAACACCTTTAATCCTACCCATAAATGTCTGTAACACAGTTACTGAACCAATCTTGGAGATGCATAAAGACATTACGCCATCTAGTCAACCTTTACCTTCCCTACCCCATAATGTCTGTATAACCGTTACATGTAACTAGTATTGGAGGTTTTATAAAGAATACGTCCATCTCGTCAACCTTTATAACCCTACCCATAAATGTCTTATAACAGTTACATTAGTACCATAGTCTGGAGATTGCATAAAGAACATACGTCATCTCGTCAACCTTTCTTACCCTACCATAATGTCTGATAACATTTACATAGCATGCCTAGTATGGAGATTGCATAAAGACATACGTCCATCTGTCCAACCTTTATATCCTACCCATAATGTCTGTATAACAGTACTAGAACATTACTATTGGAGGATCTGCATAAAAACATACGTCCTCTAGTCCAACATTATACCCTACCCATATGTCTGTATAACAGTTACATAGGTACATAGTATTGGAGTTGTATAGGAAGACATACACCATCTAGTGCCAACCTTTTATCACCCTACCCATAGTGTCTGGATAACAGTTTACATAGTAACATAGTATTGGAGTGGTTGTATAAAGACATACTCCATACTAGTACACACCTTTATACCCTACCCATAATGTCGGTATAACAGTTACATAGTAACATAGTATGGAGGTTGTATAAAGACAACGGCCATCTAGTCCAACCTTATCCCTATCATAATGTCTGTACACAGTTACATATAGCAGCATAGTATTGGAGGATTGCAGATAAAGAACATACGTCAATTCGCAGTCCAAACCTTTATACCCTGAACCCATATCTATAACCAGTTTAACATAGAACTAGTATCTGGAGCATTGATATAAAAGACAATACTCCATCTAGTCCAACCTTATGATCTACCATAATGTTCTGTTTAACATACATAGTAACACATACTATTGGAGATTGCATAAAGACATTACGGTCCATGCTAGTCCACCTTTATTACCCCTACCCTAATGTCGTTATAACAGTACAAGTACATAGTATGGAGGTTGATAAAGACATACGTCCATCTATCCAACCTCTGATACCCTACCCATAGTGTGCTTATAAACAGTCTTACTAGTAACATTGAGTATGGAGGTTGTATAAAGGACATACTCCATCTAGTCCAAACTTTATACCCTACCAAAATGTCTGTAAACAGTTACCATAGTAACTATGTTTGGAGATTGTATAAAGACATACGTCCCATTCCAGTCAAACCTTTTATACCCTACCCATAATGTCTTATAGCAGTCTTAGATAGTAACACTATTATTGGAGGTTTGTAATAAGACATACGTCCATCTAGTCAACCTTTAACTACTACCCATAATGTCTGTTATGCATTACTTAGTAACATTTATGGAGGTTGTATAAAGACAACGTCCATCTATAACCAACCGTTATACCCTACCCATAATGTCTGATATAACAGTTATTATAGTAACATAGTATTGGAGGTGTATAAAGACATACGTCCATCTAGTACGACCTTTATACCTTACCCATAATGTCTGTTTATAACAGTACATAGTAATGGTAATTGGAGGTATATAAAGACATACGTCCATCTAGTCCGACCTTGTTACCCTACCACATAATGTCTGTATAACATTACATAGTAACATAGTATTGGAGGTTGTATAAAGACAGTACGGTCCCTCTAGTTACCGACCTTTATACCCTACCCTAATGTCCGTTATGAACAGTTACATAGTAACTAGATAGGGAGTTGATAAGAGACATACTGCCATCTAGTCCAACCTTATACCCTACCCGGAATGTCTGTATAAAAACAGTTACATAGTAACATAGTATTGGAGGTTGTTATAAAGACATACGTCCATCTAGTCCAACTTTATACCCTACCCTAAGTGTTGTTATAACTGTTACATAGGAACCTAGTATTGGAGGTGTATAAGCATAGTTCCATCTAGTCCAAACCTTGATAACCTTACCGTAATGGTCTGTATAAACCGGTACATAGTACACATCGTATTGGAGGTTGTAATAAAGACATACGTCCATCTCAGTCCAACCGTAGACTACCGTAATGTATGTATAACAGTTACGTAGAACATAGTATTGGAGGTTGCATAAGACAGACGTCATCTATCCAACCTTATACCCTACCCGGAAGGTCGTATAACAGTTACATAGTCAACATAGTAGTGGAGATTGTATAAAGACATACGTCCATCTAGTCCAACCTTTATTACCCTTATCCAGAATGTCTGTTATAACAGTTACTAGTAACAGAGTATTGGAGATTGCATAAAGACATACGTCCATTAGTCCAAACCTTTTAGACACTAACCATAAGGTCCTGTAAAAAGTGACATAGCAACGTATTATTGGAGAGCTAAAGACATTAAGTCCATCTAGTCCAACCTTTATATCATAACCATTAATGTTGTATAACAGTTACATAGTAAACATACTATTGGAGATTGCATAAAGACATACATCATCTAGTCAAACCTTATATTACCATACCCTAATGTCTGTATAACAGTACATAGTAACATAGTATTGGAGGTGTTAACGGACATACGTCCATTAGTCCAACCTTTTACCCTACCATAATGTCTGCTAAACAGGTAAATAGTAACACTAGTATGGAGGTTGTATACAAGACTACGTCCAATCTAGTCCGACCTTTATACCTACCATTTAATGCTGTATAACAGTTACACAGTACATAGTATTGGAGTTGTTTGTAATAAGACCATACGTCCATCTATAGTCCAACCTTTATACCTACCCGTAATGTCTGTATACCAGTACCTGTAACATAGTATTGGCGGGTGTATAAAGACATAAGTCCATCTAGTCCCAAACCTTTATACCTACCCGAATGTCTGTATAACCAGTACAGAAAGTAAGACATAGGCTTGGAGGTTGTATAAAGACATACGTCACCTAGTCCACCTTATCCCCTACTAATTGGTATAACCGATTACAATTAGTAACATAGTATGAGGTTGTTATAAGACATACGTCCATCTGTCAAACCTTTTACCCTACCCTAATGTCTGTATAAAGTTCGTAAGTAACATAGTTTGGAGGTTGTATAAAGGAATAAGCCATCTAGTCCAACCTTATACCCTACACGTAATGTCCGTATAACAGTTACATAGATAACATGTAATGGGCGTTTGTATAAAGACATTACGTCCATCTAGTCCAACCTTTAGAACCTATCATAATGTCTGTATAACAGTTAATGTAAAATAGTCATTGGAGATTGCATTAAAGACATAAGTCATTAGTCCAAACCTTTATACCCTGACCCATAATGTCTGTATAACAGTACTAGCAACTTTAGTATGGAGAGTGCCTAAACGACATACGGTCCATATAGTCAAACCTTTATATATACCAAATAATGTCTGTATAACAGACATAGTAAAATACTATTGGAGAGGCATTAAAGACAGCCATAATCTAGGTCAACCGTATAACCCTACCCATACTGTCTGGATAACAGTTTACATAGTAACATAGTATTGGAGGTTGTATTAAAGACATAGTCCATCTAGTCCACCCCTTATACCTACCATAATGTCTGTATAACCGTTACGAGGAACCTCGTATTGGAGGTTGTTATACAGACATACGTCCTATCTCGTCCAACCTTTAACCCTACCTACTGTTGTTAACTGTATGGGCCCGTACTGTCGTTCTCACTTCTGGGCCCCTTCCTGTCTTGTTTCTCGTATGGGCCCTTACGGTCTGTTCTCCCTGTGGGACCTTACTGACTGATTCACGTATGGGACTTCCTGTCTTTTCACGTATGGACCTTTAACTGTTGTTCTCACTGTAGGGACCTTTTACGGTCTGTTCTACTGTATGGGACCTTTACTGTGTCTCACCTGTATGGGACCTTTACGTCTGTTCTCACTTTTTTGTATGGACCTTACCGTCTGTTCTCCATATGCGGACTTTACTGTCTGTTCTAAGTACGTGACCATATAAGTAGTCTCACCCTACCCATAATGTCTGTATAACAGTTACATAGCAACCTAGTATTGGAGATTGCATAAAGACATACGTCCATCTAGTCCAACCTTTATACCCTACCCATAATGTCTGTATAACAGTAACATAGTATCGGAGGTTGTATAAAGACATACGTCCATCTAGTCCAACCTTTATACCCTACCCATTATGTCTGTATAACAGTTACATAGTAACATAGTAATGGAGGTTGTATAAAGATATACGTCCATCCAGTCCAACCTTTATACCCTACCCGTAATGTCTGTATAACAGTTACATAGTAACATAGTATTGGAGGTTGTATAAAGACATACGTCCATCTAGTCCGACCTTTATACCCTACCCATAATGTCTGTATAACAGTTACATAGTAACATAGTATTGGAGGTTGTATAAAGACATACGTCCATCTAGTCCAACCTTTATACCCTACCCATAATGTCTGTATAACAGTTACACAGTAACATAGTATCGGAGGTTGTATAAAGACATACGTCCATCTAGTCCAACCTTTATACCCTACCCATAATGTCTGTATAACAGCTACACAGTAACATAGTATCGGAGGTTGTATAAAGACATACGTCCATCACAGGTAAAGGTCCATACAGTGAGAACAGACGTAAGGTCCCATTACAGTGAGAACAGACAGTAAAGGTCAACCATACAGTGAGAACGACAGTAAAGGTCCCATACAGTGAGAACAGACAGTAAAGGTCCCATACAGTGAGAACAGACAGTAAAGGTTGTCCCATACATGAGAACAGATAGTAATGGTCCCATACAGTGAGAACAGTCAGTAAAGGTCCCATACAGTGAGAACAGACAGTAAAGGTCCCATACAGTGAGAACAGACAGTAAAGGTCCCATACAGTGAGAACAGACAGTAAAGGTCCATACAGTGAGAAGACAGTAAAGGTCCCATACAATGAGAACTGACAGTAATGGTCCCATACAGTGAGAACGTCAGAAAAGGTCCCATACAGTGAAACAAACAGTAAAGGTCCATACAGTGAGACAACAGTAATGGTCCCATTAAGTGAGAACAGAGGTAAAGGTCCCATACAGTGAGAACAGACGGTAAAGGTCCCATACAGTGAGAACAGACAGTAAAGGTCCCATACAATGAGAACTGACAGTAATGGTCCCATACAGTGAGAACAGTCAGTAAAGGTCCCATACAGTGAGAACAAACAGTAAAGGTCCCATACAGTGAGAACAGACGGTATAAGTTCCCTACAGTGGAACAGACAGTAAAGGTCCTACATAAGTGAGAACAGACAGTAAAGGTCCCATACAGTGAGAACAGACAGCTAAAGGTCCAATACAGTGAGAACAGACAGTAAAGGTCCATACAGTGAGAACAGTCAGTAAAGGTCCCATACAGTGTGAGAACAGACAGTAAGGTCCCATACAGTGAGAACAGACGGTAAAGTTCCCATACAGTGAGAACAGACAGTAAAGGTCCCATACAGTGAGAACAGACAGTAAAGGTCCCATACAGTGAGAACAGTCAGTAAAGGTCCCATACAGTGAGAACAGACAGTAAAGGTCCCATACAGTGAGAACAGACAGTTAAAGTTCCCATACAGTGAGAACGACAGTAAGGTCCATACAATGAGAACTGACAGTAATGGTCCCATACAGTGAGAACAGTCAGTAAAGGTCATACAGTGAGAAAAACAGTAAAGGTCCCATACAGTGAGAACAGACAGTTAATGGTCCCATTACAGTGGAGAACAGACAGTAAAGGCCCATACAGTGAGAACAACGGTAAAGGTCCCATACTGGAAGAGTAAGGTCCCACAGTGAGAACAGACAGTAAAGGTCCCATACAATGAGAACTGACAGTAATGGTCCCATACAGTGAGAACAGTCAGTAAAGGTCCCATACAGTGAGAACAAACAGTAAAGGTCCCATACAGTGAGAACAGACAGTAAGGTCCCATACAGTGAGAACAGACAGTAATGGTCCCATAAGTGAGAACAGACAGTAAAGGTCCCAACATGAGAACTGACAGTAATGGTCCATACAGTGAGAACAGACAGTAAAGGTCCATCAGTGAGAACAAACAGTAAAGGTCCCATACAGTGAAAAAGACAGTAAGGTCCATAAGTGAGAACAGACAGTAAAGGTCATACAATGAGAATGACAGATAATGGTCCCATACAGTGAGAACAGTCAGTAAAGGTCCCATACAGTGAGAACAAACGTAAAGGTCCCATACAGTGAGAACAGACAGTAATGGTCCCATTAAGTGAGAACAGACGGTAAAGGTCCCATACAGTGAGAACAGACAGTAATGGTCCCATACAGTGAGAACAGACAGTAAAGGTCCCATACAGTGAGAACAGACAGTAAAGGTCCCATACAGTGAGAACAGACGTAAAGGTCCATACAGTGAGAAACAGACAGTAAAGGTCCCATACAGTGAGAACAGACAGTAAAGGTCCCATACAGTGAGAACAGTCAGTAAAGGTCCCATACAGTGAGAACAGACAGTAAAGGTCCCATACAGTGAGAACAGACAGTAAAGTTCCCATAAAGTGAGAACAGACAGTAAAGGTCCCATACAATGAGAACTGACAGTAATGTCCCTACAGTGAGAACGTAGGTCAAAGTCCATACAGTGAGAACAAACAGTAAAGGTCCCATACAGTGAGAACAGAAAGTAATGGTCATTAAGTGAGAACAGACGTAAAGGTCCCATACAGTGAGAACAGACAGTAAAGGTCCCATACAGTGAGAACAGACAGTAAAGGTGCCCATACAGTGAGAACAGACAGTAAAGGTCCCATACAATGAGAACTGAAGTAATGGTCCCATACAGTGAGAACAGTCAGTAAAGGTCCCATACAGTGAGAACAAACAGTAAAGGTCCCATACAGTGAGAACAGACAGTAAAGGTCCCATACAGTGAGAACAGACAGTAATGGTCCCATTAAGTGAGAACAGACAGTAAAGGTCCCATACAATGAGAACTGACAGTAATGGTCCCATACAGTGAGAACAGACAGTATAAGTCCCATACAGTGAGAACAAACAGTAAAGGTCCATACAGTGAGAACAGACAGTAATGGTCCCATTAAGTGAGAACAGACAGTAAAGGTCCATACAATGAGAACTGACAGTAATGGTCCCATACAGTGAGAACAGTCAGTAAAGGTCCCATACAGTGAAACAAACAGTAAAGGTCCATACATGTGAGAACAGACAGTAATGGTCCCATTAAGTGAGAACAGACGGTAAAGGTCCCTACAGTGAGAACAGACAGTAATGGTCCCATACAGTGAGAACAGCTAAAGTCCCATAGTGAGACAGATGGTAATGGTCCCATAAGATGAGAACAGACGGAGTAAAGGTCCCATACAGTGAGAACAGACAGTAAAGGTCCCATAAATGAGAACTGACAGTAATGGTCCCATACAGTGAGAACATGACAGTAAAGGTCCCATACAGTGAGAACAAACAGTAAAGGTCCATACAGTGAGAACAGACAGTAATGGTCCTAAGTGAGAACAGACAGTAAAGGTCCCATACAGTAACTGAGAAATGACAGTAAGGTCCATACAGGAGAACCAGTTCAGTGTTAAACGGTCCCATACATGAGACAGACGGTAAAGGTCACATACGTGAGAACAGAAAGACGGTCACTTAGGTACGTAGTCCCATACATGGAACAGACGGTAAAGTCCCTCAGTGAGAACGACAGTAATGGTCCCACAGTAAGAACAACACAGTAAAGGTCCCATACAGTGAGAAACAGACGGTAAAGGTCCATACAGTGAGAACAGACGGTAAAGGTCCCATACAGTAGAACAGACAGTTAAGGTCCCATAAGGAGAACAGCCGTAAAGGTCCCATACAGTGAGAACAGACAGTAAAGGTCCCATACAGTGAGAACAGACAGTAAGGTCCCATACAGTGAAACAGTCAGTAAAGGTCCCATCGTGAGAACAGACAGTAAAGGTCCATACAGTAGAACATGACGTATGGTCCTATCAAATAGAGAACAGACATGTAAGGTCCTATACATATACAGACATTATGGTAGGGTTAAAGGTTGGACTAGAATGGACGTATGTCTTTATACAACCTCCAATACTATGTTACTATGTAACTGTTATACAGACATTATGGGTAGGGTAAAAGGTGGACTAGATGGACGTATGTCTTTATAACCTCACAATACATGTTACTATGTAACTGTATACAACATTATGGGTAGGGTATATAAAGGTTGGACTAGATGGATGTATCGTTTATGCAATCTCCAATAGCTGTTACTATGTAACTGTTTATACAGACATTAGGAGTAGGGATATAAAGGTTGACTAGATGGACGTATGTCTTTATGCAATCTCCAATACTAGTTGCTAGTGTAACTGTTATAAAGACATTAGGGTAGGGTATAAAGGTTGGACTAGATGGACGTATGTCTTTATGCAATCTCAATACTATGTTCTATGTAACTGTATACAGACATTAATGGTAGGGTATAAAGGTTGGACTAGATGGACGTATGTCTTTATACAACCCCAATACTATGTTAACTATGTAACTGTTATACAGACATTACGGGTAGGGTATAAGGTTGGACTAGATGGAGTATGTCTTTATACAACCTCCAATACTCATGTTACTAGTAACTGTTATACAGACTCATAGGGTAGGGTATAAAGGTTGGACTAGATGGACGTATGTCTTTATACAACCTCCCAATACTATGTTACTATGTAACGGTTATACAGACATTACGGGTAGGGTATAAAGGTGGACTAGGGAGATGTCTTTTATACAACCTCCAATACTATGTTACTATGAACTGTTATACAGACATTAGGTAGGGTATAAAGGTTGGACTAGATGGACGTATGTCTTTTACAACCTCCAATACTATGTACTATGTAACTGTTATACGACATTAGGGTAGGGTATAAAGGTGGACTGATGGACGTTGTCTTTATACAACCTCAATACTATGTTACTATGTAACTGTTATACAGACATTATGGGTAGGTATAAAGGTTCGGACTAGATGGACGTTATGTCTTTTATACAACCTCCAATACTAGTTACTATGTAACTGTTTAACAGACATATGGTTAGGGTATAAAGGTTGGACTAGATGGACGTATGTATACAACCTCCAATACTATGTCTATGTAACTGTTATACAGACATTATGGGTAGGTGTATAAAGTTGGACTAGATGGATGTATGTCTTATCAATCTCCAATAGTACTATCGCTCTCCCTTGTCTGTACAGACGGGGCTGTTGCCGCTTGGCGATGGCGTTTCTTACGCTTTGCGTCTGGTTTGTCTATTGTTGGACGGGTCTTATCAGCTGCTCCGTACTCACGTATAGCTCGGCTTTTCAACGTTTAGACAGCCGATGTTGGTAGGTTAAAGTCGTACAGATGGACTGTGCGCGGTTTATCCACTCCATGTTTATGTTATCCATTATGGTGTCCATTACTATTAGGTTCGACTTGGAATGCGTATGTCTTTATACCTTTAAGCCCCGTGTTATAGAGACACGATACGCATTGTTATGGTGGTGGCTATAGGTGGAGGGAACCAGAGTCTTGCACCTGTGATTTCGACTCTTACTGGGTAGGGTATAGTACATGATGGACGAGTCTTTAACACCCTCCTATGTTACTATGTAACTGCTATACAGAC
This sequence comes from Hymenochirus boettgeri, assembly GCA_019447015.1. NCBI lineage: Eukaryota > Metazoa > Chordata > Amphibia > Anura > Pipidae > Hymenochirus > Hymenochirus boettgeri. Next base: position 203,282 of record JAACNH010000154.1, on the reverse strand, counting down.
ATTCGGGTAGGGTATAAAGGTTGGACAGATGGACGTATGTTTTACATACTATAATACTATGTTCTATGTACTGTTATCAGACATTATGGTAGGTATAAAGGTTGGACTAGATGGAGTATGTCTTTATACAACTCCTAATACTATGTTACTGATGTAACTGTTATACAGACATATGGGTAGGGTATAAAGGTCGGATAGATGGACGTATGTCTTTATACAACTCCAATACTATTTACTATGTAACTGTTATACAGACATTCATTATGGTAGGGTTATAAGGTTGGACTAGATGGACGTATGTCTTTACAACCTCCATGAATATGTTTACGTATACTGTTATACAGACATTATGGTAGGGTATAAGGTGGACTAGATGGACGTAGTTCTTTAACAACTCCAATACTATGTTACTATGTAACTCTTACAGACATTATGGGTAGGGTTGTAAAGTTGGACTAGATGGACGTATGTCTTTATACAACTCCAATAATAGTTACTATGTAACTGTCTATACAGACATTATGGGTAGGGTATAAGGTTGGACTAGGATGGACGTATTAGTATCTATACAACTCCAATACTAGTTACTATGTAACTGTTTATACAGACATAGGGTAGGGTATAAAGGTTGGACTAGATGGACGTATGTCTTTATACAACCTCCAATACTATGTACTTGATGTAACGGTGATACAGACACTAGGGTAGGTATAAAGGTGGATGTAGAGGACGTATTGTCTTTTATACAACCTTCCAATATCATGATTACTATGACTGTTATAACAGACTTATGGGATGGGTATAAAGGTCGGACTAGATGGAAGTTATTGTCTTGATATAACTACAATACAAGGTATAGCCAATGTTATACAGAAGTTGGGTAAGTGATAAATGTTGTTTCTAGTTGCAACCGATTTGGTATCAGTAGCTCTCTGTTAACGTAACATCCCCATTTTAACTAGGGAATATGGAACTGTTAGAAAGACATTATGGGGGAGGTTATAAAGGTGGGACAATGGCCCGTAGTCTTATACAACCTCCAATAATGTATATGAAACTGCCTATACAGTACTATTATGGGTTAGGGTTATAAAGGTGGACAGCAGGAGTATGTCATTGATACTAACCTCCCAATAGATATACTATGCAACTGCCCTATACAGAAATAGTGTAGGGTAGAAGTTGGATTATGCAGGACGTCGGATGTCCCATAGCCATCCTAATACTTTGTTACTAGGAATAGTTAGAACAGACATTAGGGTAGGGATCAAGTTGGACTAGTGGACGTTATGTCTTTATACAAATCCTAATCCGATGTGCGCGTTGACTGTTGAACACCCAGGTACACTCCGGTTGGAGTTCCACTTCTTCCTCTCTTCTTTTCCCCTCCTCCCCCCTGTTCTCACTGTATGGGACCATTACTATCTGTTCTCACTGTATGGGACCTTTACTGTCTGTTCTCACTGTATGGGACCATTACTGTCTGTTCTCACTGTATGGGACCTTTACTGTCTGTTCTCACTGTATGGGAACTTTTTGGTATCCATTTTGTTAAACGTGGCAGACCGGTCACCCCCTGACTGGGCACTCTGTATACAATGTACCAATACTGGATAACACATAACATTATATCGTGGTGACATCCTACACCAGCTTCATTTCCATTAACTGCGGATCTGATTACAGACCCAGGAGGCTGAGTTTGCACATGACAGCTGTGTGATTAACATCATGTAGGTTTTTTCACTGTGAGAACGGTAAAGCTATGGAACTGTCTACCAGTGGACGTTGTTATGGCAGGTTCATTGGTCAGTTTAATAAAAAGCTGGATGGGGTTTCTACAAACAAGGAATGTTACAAGTTTACTGGTATTGATACATAAAAGTAGAGTTGGGAAAGGGTTTGTCACTGTGAGAACGGTAAACTATGGAACTGTCTTCCAGTGGACGTTGTTATGGCAGGTTCATTGGTCAGTTTAATAAAAAGCTGGATTGTTTACAAACAAGGAATGTTACAAGTTACTGGGATTGATACGTAAAGTAGAGTTGGGAAAGGGTTTGTCACTGTGAGAACGGTAAAGCTTTGGAACTGTCTACCAGTGGACGTTGTTGGGCAGGTTCATTGTTCAGTTTAATAAAAGCTGGATGAGTTTCTACAAACAAGGAATGTTACAGTTACTGGTATTGATACATAAAGTAGAGTTGGGAAAGGGTTTGTCACGTGAGAACGGTAAAGCTATGGAACTGTCTTCCAGTGGACGTTTTAATGGCAGGTTCATTGGTCAGTTTAATAAAAAGCTGGATGATTTTCTACAAACAAGGAATGTTACAAGTTACTGGGATTGATACATAAATAGAGTTGGAAAGGGTTTGTCACTGTGAGAACGGTAAAGCTATGGAACTGTCTTCCAGTGGACGTTGTTATGGCAGGTTCATTGGTCAGTTTAATATAAAAGCTGGATGAGTTTCTACAAACAAGGAATGTTACAAGTTACTGGTATTGATTCATAAAGTAGAGTTGGAAAGGGTTTTGTCACTGTGAGAACGTTAAAGCTATGGAACTGTCTTCCAGTGGACGTTGTTATGGCAGGTTCATTGGCAGTTTATAAAAAGCTGGATGAGTTTCTACAAACAAGGAATGTTACAAGTTACTGGATTGATACATAAAGTAGAGTTGGGAAAGGGTTTTCACTGTGAGAACGGTAAAGCTATGGAACTGTCTTCCAGTGGACGTTTGTTATGGCAGGTTCATTGGTCAGTTTAATAAAAAGCTGGATGAGTTTCTACAAACAGGAATGTTACAAGTTACTGGTATTGATACATAAAGTAGAGTTGGGAAAGGGTTTGTCACTGTGAGAACGGTTAAAGCTATGGAACTGTCTTCCAGTGGACTTGTTATGGCAGGTTCATTGGTCAGTTTAATAAAAAGCTGGATGAGTTTCTACAAACACAAGGAATGTTACAAGTTACTGGTATTGATACATAATTAGAGTTGGAAAGGGTTTGTCACTGTGAGAACGGTAAAGCTATGGAACTGTCTTCCAGTGGACGTTGTTATGGCAGGTTCATTGGTCAGTTTATAAAAGCTGGATGAGTTTTCTACAAACAGGAATGTTACAAGTTACTGGGATTGATACATAAAGTTAGAGTTGGGAAGGGTTTTTCCTGTGAGAACGGTAAGCTATGGAACTGTCTTCCAGTGGACCTGTTGTTATGGCAGGTTCATTGGTCAGTTTAATAAAAAGCTGGATGAGTTTCTACAAACAAGGAATGTTACAAGTTACTGGGATTGATACATAAAGTAGAGTTTGGGAAAGGGTTTGTCACTATGTAGAACGGTAAACTATGGAAACTGTCTTCCAGTGGACGTTGTTATGGCAGGTTCATTGGTCAGTTTAATAAAAAGCTGGATGTGTTTCTACAAACAAGGAATGTTACAAGTTACTGGTATTGATACATAAAGTAGAGTTGGGAAGGGTTTGTCACTGTGAGAATGGTAAAGCTATGGAACTGTCTTCCAGTGGACGTTGTTATGGCAGGTTCATTGGTCAGTTTAATATAAAGCTGGATGGGTTTCTACAAACAAGGAATGTTACAAGTTACTGGTATTGATACATAAGTAGAGTTGGGAAAGGGTTTGTCACTTGAGAACGGTAAAGCTATGGAACTGTCTTCCAGTGGACGTTGTTATGGCAGGTTCATTGGTCAGTTTAATAAAAAGCTGAATGAGTTTCTACAAACAAGGAATGTTACAAGTTACTGGGGTTGATACATAAAGTAGAGTTGGGAAAGGGTTTGTCACTGTGAGAACGGTTAAAGCTATGGAACTGTCTTCCAGTGGACGTTGTTATGGCAGTTCATTGGTCAGTTTTTATAAAAAGCTGATGTGTTTCTACAAACAAGGAATGTTACAAGTTACTGGTATTGATACATAAAGTAGAGTTGGGAAGGGTTTGTCTCTGTGAGAACGGTAAAGCTATGGAACTGTCTTCCAGTGGACGTTGTTATGGCAGGTTCATTGGTCAGTTTAATAATAAAGCTGGATGAGTTTCTCACAAACAAGGAATGTTACAAGTTACTGGTATTGATACTAAAGTAGAGTTGGGAAAGGGTTTGTCACTGTGAGAATGGTAAAGCTATGGAACTGTCTTCCAGTGGACGTTTATGGCAGGTTCATTGGTCAGTTTAATAAAAAGCTGGATGAGTTTCTACAAACAAGGAATGTTACAAGTTACTGGGATTGATACATAAAGTAGAGTTGGGAAAGGGTTTGTCACTGTGAGACGTAAAGCTATGGAACTGTCTTCCAGTGGACGTTGTTATGGCAGGTTCATTGGTCAGTTTAATAAAAAGCTGGATGAGTTTCTACAAACAAGGAATGTTCAAGTTACTGGTATTGATACATAAAGTAGAGTTGGGAAAGGGTTTGTCACTGTGAGAACGGTAAAGCTATGGAACTGTCTTCCAGTGGACGTTTTTATGGCAGGTACATTGGTCAGTTTAATAAAAGCTGGATGGGTTTCTACAAACAAGGAATGTTACAAGTTACGGTATTGATACATAAAGTAGAGTAGGGAAAGGGTTTGTCACTGTGAGAACGGTAAAGCTATGGAACTGTCTTCCAGTGGACGTTGTTATGGCAGGTACATTGGTCAGTTTAATAAAAACTGGATGGTTCTGCCAAACAAGGAATGTTACAAGTTTACTGGTATTGATACATAAAGTAGAGTAGGGAAAGGGTTTTGTCACTGTGAGACGGTAAAGCTATGGAACTGTCTTCCAGTGGACGTTGTTATGGCAGGTACATGGTCAGTTTAATAAAAAGCTGGATGGGTCTGCAAACAAGGAATGTTACAAGTTACTGGTATTGATACATAAAGTAGAGTTGGGAAAGGTTTGTCACTGTGAGAACGGTAATAGCTATGGAACTGTCTTCCAGTGGACGTTGTTATGGCAGGTTCATTGGTCAGTTAATAAAAAGCTGGATGAGTTTCTACAAACAAGGAAGTTACAAGTACTGGTTATTGATACATAAAGTAGAGTTGGGAAAGGGTTTGTCACTGTGAGAACGGTAAGCTATGGAAATGTCTTCCAGTGGACGTTGTTTATGGCAGGTTCATTGGTCAGTTTAATAAAAACTGGATGAGTTTCTACAAACAAGGAATGTTACATTACTGTATTGATACTAAAGTAGAGTTGGGAAAGGGTTTGTCACTGTGAGAACGGTAAAGCTATGGAACTGTCTTCCAGTGGACGTTGTTTATCAGGTTCATTGGTCAGTTTAATAAAAGCTGGATGGGTTTCTACACAAGAATGTTCAAGTTACTGGGATTGATACATAAAGTAGAGTTGGGAAAGGGTTGTCACTGTGAGAAGCGGTAAAGCTATGGAACTGTCTTCCAGTGGACGTGTTATGGCAGGTTCATTGGTCAGTTTAATAAAAAGCTGGATGAGTTTCTACAACAAGGAATGTTACAAGTTACTGGGATTGATACATAAAGTAGAGTTGATCCAAGGAAATTTCCCATTGACACTTGGAGTCAGGAAGGAATTTTTTCCCCTTCATAAATTTGGTGTTTTTTTTCCTTCCCTGGATCAACAGTTAGGTAGGAAATGAGGATATTGCTAGATGGGTTGGACTGGATGGACATATGTCTTTATTCAACCTCAAATATTATACTATACTGTACTGTACTGTACTATACTATACGCTGTACTGTACTGTACTGTACTGTACTATACTGTACTATAATATACAATGTACTGTACTATACTATACTATATGCTATACTATACTATACTATATGCTATACTGTACTATATGCTATACTATACTGTACTATACTATGCTGTACTGTACTGTACTATACTATGCTATACTATACTGTACTATACTATACTATATGCTATACTATACTCTATACTATACTATATGCTATATGATATACTATACTATATTGTACTATACTGTACTGAACTATAATATACTATACTATACTGTACTATACACTGTACTATACTATACTGTACTATACTATATGCTATACTATACTATATGATATACTATACTATACTATACTGTACTGAACTATAATATACTATATACTATACTGTACTATACACTGTACTATACTGTACTATACTATTTATCTATATATACTGTACTATACTGTACTGAACTATAATATACTATACTATACTGTACCATACACTGTACTATACTGTACTATACTATATGATATACTATACTATACTGTATTATACTGTACTGAACTATAATATACTGTACTATACTGTACTGTACTATCACTGTAAATGTTAACTTAGCTATACTAACTGTACTGTACTATATATAGTGTACTATTGTACTATATCTATACTGTACTGTACTATACTATACTGTACTGTACTATACTGTACTGTACTGTACTGTACTATACTGTACTATACTGTACTGTACTATACTGTACTATACTGTACTATACTATACGTACTATACTATACCTACTGTACTATACTGTACTGTACTATACTGTACTATACTATACCTACTGTACTATACTGTACTATACTATACCTACTGTACTGTACTATACTATACTGTACTGTACTGTACTATACTGTACTGTACTGTACTATACTATACTGTACTATACTATACTGTACTGTACTATACTATACTGTACTATACACTGTACTATACACTGTACTATACTGTACTGTACTATACTGTACTATAATGTACTATACTATACTATACTGTACTATCCTGTACTGTACTGTACTATACAATACTGTACTATACTATACTATACTATACTGTACTGTACTATACTGTACTGTACTGTACTATACTATACTGTACTATACTGTACTGTACTGTACTGTACTATACTGTACTGTACTGTACTATACTGTACTGTACTGTACTATACAATACTGTACTGTACTGTACTGTACTGTACTGTACTGTACTGTACTGTACTGTACTATACTATACTGTACTATACTATACACTGTACTAGATCAGATATAATAGATATAGCGTCCGAATGCATACACCATCTAATAGAAAAAGGTATGGGACTACCCTCTTCGGAGGGGGTGCTAGGGGCTAGCAAACAATAACTATATACAGTAATATAGGAAAGGACCTACATCAGAACCCCTTTAAGACAGCACTCTATCCCTTGCAACCTTAATATCATGAACCATCAGTCACATAGTCCTCGTGTGAGAGAGTATACTATACTATACTATACTTTACTGTACTATACTATACTATACTGTACTATACTTTACTGTACTGTACTGTACTATACTATACTATACTATACTATCCTGTACTATACTGTACTATACTGTACTATACTGTACTATACTGTACTATACTATACTATACTGTACTATACTGTACTGTACTATACTTACTGTACTATACTGTACGTACTATACTGTACTATACTGTACTGTGTACTATCTGTACTGATATGTACTTACTATATCTGTACTATACTATACTGTACTATACTATCTGTACTATACTATACTGTACTATACTATACTATACTGTACTATACTATACTGTACTTACTATACTGTACTATCTATACTGTACTATACTATACGTACTATACTGTACTACTATACTGTACTATAGCTTACTATACTATACTGTATCTTACTATACTGTACTATACTATACTGTACTATACTATACTGTACTATCATACTTACGTACTATACTGTACTATACTATACTGTACTATACTATACTTACTGTACTATACTTACTGTACTTACTATACTATACTGTACTATACTAACTGTACTATACTATACTGTACTTACTATACTGTACTATACTGTACTGTACTATACTATACTACTATACTATACTTTACTGTACTAACTATACTGTACTATACTATACTGTACTATACTATACGTACTATACTGTAACTGTACTAACATACTTACTGTACTATACTATACTTTACTGTACTAACTATACTTTACTGTACTTACTTATATACTATACTGTACTGTATCTGTACTGTACTATACTATACTGTACTGTACTGTACTATACTATACTGTACTATACTGTACTATACTGTACTAATCTATACTGACTATACTATCTGTACTATACTATAGTCTGTACTATACTATACTTTATCTGTACTGTACTGTACTATACTATACTTACTGTATATACTTACTTTGACTGTCTGTATTCTGTACTATACTATACTGTACTATACTATACTAGAACACTGTACTATACTATACTATACACTGTACTATATACTTACTATACACTGTACTATATCTATATTACACGGTACTATACTATACTGTACTATACACTATACTGTACTATACACTGTAGTATACTATACTATACACTGTAGTATACTATACTATAGACTGTACTATACTATACTTTACACTGTACTGTAATATACTGTACTATACACTATACTGTACTATACTATACACTGTACTGTACTATACACTGTACTATATTATACTATACTGTACTATACACTGTACTATACACTGTAGTATACTATACTATACACTGTACTATACTAACTATACTGTACTATACTATATTGTACTGTACTATACTATACTATACACTGTACTATACTGTATTGTACTGTACTATATTCAATACTATACTATACTGTACTATACTGTACTATACTATACTGTACTACACTATACTGTACTGTACTATACTGTACTATACTATACCGTACTATACTGTAGTATACTGTACTGTACTGTACTGTACTATACTGTACTGTACTGTACTGTACTGTACTGTACTATACTGTACTGAACTGTATGTACTATATACTATACTGTACTGTACTGTACATACTGTATCTATCATACTGTACGTACTATACTGTACTACACTATACTGTACTATACTATACTGTACTATACTATACTGTACTATACTATACCATACCGTACTATACTGTACTATACTATACTATACTGTACTATACTGTACCGTACTGTACTGTACTGTACTGTACTGTACTGTACTATACTGTACTATACTGTTAGTATACATACTGTACTAAACTTTACTGTACGGTACTGTACTGTACTATACTGTACTGTACTGTTATATACTACTGTACTGTACTATACTGTACATACTACTATATATCTGTACTATACTATACTGTATTATACTGTACTATACTGTACTGTACTATACTATACTATACTATACTGTACTACACTGTACTGTACTGTACTGTACTGTACTGTACTGTACTGTACTGTACTGTACTATACTATACTATACTATACTGTACTATACTATACTGTACTGAACTATACTGTAGTATACTATACTGTACTATACTATAGTGTATGTATACAAGGCTGATATTCTTGCAAGAATCTGGTGTCTATTTCCCAGAATCCTCTGTTGGCCAAATCCTAAGTTAACACCGCTTCTGTCTCCATCGTGATCATTTTTCACCTTTTCACTACTCTCCTGCACTATGCTTTCTAGTTTGTCTGGTGGCCAAGCTATGGGCTCTTTCAGGACCTTCTGGCGCTCAGCAATGGCTCCTGGGAAACGTCCCTATCAGATGTTACAATAGGGTTTACCTGGGAGGGCAAGAGTTGACTTTAAAGTCAGAATCCAACTCTGGCTCTCAGCTGGCACCTCTAGGAGGGTCTGGTTCCCCCTCTAGGAGAGTCTGGTTCCTCCTCTAGGAGAGTCTGGTTCCCCCTCTAGGAGAGTCTGGTTCCCCCTCTAGGAGAGCCTGGTTCCCCTTCTAGGAGAGTCTGGTTCCCCTTCTAGGAGAGTCTGGTTCCCCTTCTAGGAGAGTCTGGTTCCCCCTCTAGGAGAGTCTGGTTCCCCCTCTAGGAGAGTCTGGTTCCCCTTAGGAGTCTGTTCCCCTTCTAGGAGAGTCTGGTTCCCCCTCTAGGAGAGTCTGGTTCCTCCTCTAGGAGATTCTGGTTCCCCCTCTAGGAAGTCTGGTTCCCCCTCTAGGAAGTCTGTTCCCCCTCTAGAGAGTCTGTTCCCCCTCTAGAGAGAGTCTGGTTCCCCTTCTAGGAGAGTCTGGTACCCCTTCTAGGAGAGTCTGGTTCCCCTCTAGGAGAGTCTGGTTCCCCCTCTAGGAGGGTCTGGTTCCCCTCTAGGAGAGTCTGGTTCCCCCTCCCACTCTAGAGAGTCTGGTTCCCTTCCCCACTCTAGGAGGTCGGTTCCCACCTCTCTAGGAGATCTGTTCCCCCTCCCACTCTAGGAGAGTCTGGTTCCCCCTCTAGGAGAGTCTGGTTCCCCCTCTAGGAGAGTCTGGTTCCCCTTCTAGGAGAGTCTGGTTCCCCCTCTAGGAGATTCTGGTTCCCCCTCTAGGAGAGTCTGGTTTCCCCTCTAGGAGAGTCTGGTTCCCCCTCTAGGAGAGTCTGGTTCCCCTTCTAGGAGAGTCTGGTTCCCCCTCTAGGAGAGTCTGGTTCCCCCTCTAGGAGAGTCTGGTTCCCCCTCTAGAGAGTCTGATTCCCCCTCTAGGAGAGTCTGGTTTCCCCTTCTAGGAGAGTCTGGTTTCCCCCTCTAGGAGATTCTGGTCCCCTTCTAGGAGAGTCTGGTTCCCCTTCTAGGAGAGTCTGGTTCCCCCTCTAGGAGAGTCTGGTCCCCCCTCTAGGAAGTCTGGTTCCCCTTCTAGGAGTCTGGTTCCCCTTCTAGGAGAGTCTGGTTCCCCCTCTAGGAGAGTCTGGTTCCCCCTCTAGGAGAGCTGGTTCCCCTTCTAGGAGATTCTGGTTTCCCCTTCTAGGAGAGTCTGTTCCCCTTCTAGGAAGTCTGGTTCCTCCCTAGAGGTCTGGTTCCCTCTAGGAGAGTCTGGTCCCCCTCTAGGAGAGTCTGGTTCCCCTTCTAGGAGGAGTCTGGTTCCCCTCTAGAGAGTCTGGTTCCCCTTCTAGGAGAGTCTGGTTCCCCCTCTAGAGGGTCTGTTTCCCCCTCTAGAGAGTCTGGTTTCCCCCTCCCTCTAGGAGAGTCGGTTCCCCCTCTAGGAGAGTCTGGTTCCCCCTCTAGGAGGTCTGGTTCCCCCCTAGAGGGTCTGGTCCCCCTCTAGAGAGTCTGTTCCCCCTCTAGGAGTCTGTCCCCTCTAGGAGGTCTTGTTCTCCCCTCTAGGAGGTCTCCCCTCTGAGGTCTGTCCCTCTAGGAGAGTCTGGTTCCTCCTCTAGGAGAGTCTGGTTCCCCCTCTAGGAGAGTCTGGTTCCCCCTCTCACTCTAGGAGAGTCTGGTTCCCCCTCTAGGAGAGTCTGGTTCCCCCTCTAGGAGAGTCTGGTTCCCCCTCTAGGAGAGTCTGGTTCCCCCTCCCACTCTAGGAGAGTCTGGTTCCCCCTCTAGGAGAGTCTGGTTCCCCCTCTAGGAGAGTCTGGTTCCCCTCTAGGAGTCTGGTTCCCTCTCAGGAGAGTCTGGTTCCCCCCTCTAGGAGAGTCTGGTTCCCCCCTCTAGGGAGTCTGGTTCCCCTCTAGAGAGTCTGGTTCCCCCTCTAGAGAGTCTGTTCCCCCTCTAGGAGTTCTGGTTCCCTCCTCTAGGAGAGTCTGGTTCCCCCTCTAGGAGAGTCTGGTTCCCCCTCTAGGAGAGTCTGGTCCCCCTCTAGGAGAGTCTGGTTTCCCCCTCTAGGAGAGTCTGGTTCCCCCCCCCTCTAGAGAGTCTGGTTCCCCCTCTAGGAGAGTCTGGTTCCCCCTCTAGGAAGTCTGGTTCCCCCTCTAGGAGTCTGGTTCCCCCCTCTAGGAGAGTCGGGTTCCCCTCTAGGAGAGTCTGGTTCCCCTCTAGGGAGTCTGGTTCCCCTCTAGGAGGGTCTGGTTCCCCCTCTAGGAGGGTCTGGTCCCCCTCTAGAGGGTCTGGTTCCCCTCTAGGAGGGTCTGTTGTTCCCCCTCTAGGAGGGTCTGGTTCCCCCTCTAGAGGTCGGCTTTCCCCCTCTAGGAGGGTCTGGTTCCCCCTCTAGGAGGTCTGTTCCCCCTCTAGGAGGGTTGGTTCCCCTCTAGAGGGTCTGGTTCCCCTCTAGGAGGGTCTGGTTCCCCCTCTAGGAGGGTCTGGTTCCCCCTCTAGGAGGGTCTGGTTCCCCCCTCTAGGAGGGTCTGGTTCCCCCTCTAGGAGGGTCTGGTTCCCCCTCTAGGAGGGTCTGGTTCCCCCTCTAGGAGGGTCTGGTTCCCCCCTCAGGAGGTCTGGTTCCCCCTCAGGAGGGTCTGTTTCCCCCTCAAGAGGTTCTGGTTCCCCCTCTAGGAGGTCTGGTTCCCCTCTAGGAGGGTCTGGTTCCCCCTCTAGAGGGTCGGTTCCAGAGGCCGCTAGGGGTCTGGTTCCCCCTCTAGGAGGGTCTGGTTCCCCCTCTAGGAGGGTCTGGTTCCCCCTCTAGGAGGGTCTGGTTCTCCCTCTTGGAGGGTCTGGTTCTCCCTCTTGGAGGGTCTGGTTCCCCCTCTAGGAGGGTCTGGTTCCCCCTCTAGGAGGGTCTGGTTCCTCCTCTAGGAGAGTCTGGTTCCCCCTCTAGGAGAGTCTGGTTCCCCCTCTAGGAGAGTCTGGTTCCTCCTCTAGAGAGTCTGGTTCCCCCTCTACTAGGAGAGTCTGGTTCCCCCTCTAGGAGTCTGGTTCCCCCTCTAGAGAGTCTGGTTCCCCCTCTAGGAGAGTCTGGTTCCACCTCTAGGAGAGTCTGGTTCCTCTCTAGGAGAGTCGTGTTCCCCCTCTAGGAGAGTCTGTTCCTCCTCTAGGAGAGTCTGTTCCTCCTCTAAAGTCTGTTCCCCCTCTAGAGAGTCTGGTTCCCCCTCTAGAGAGTCTGGTTCCCCCTCTAGGGAGTCTGGTTCCCCCTCTAGGAGAGTCTGGTTCCCCCTCCCACTCTAAGAGAGTCTGTCTGTTCCCCCTCTAGGAGAGTCTGTTTCCCTCCCACTCTAGGAGAGTCTGGTTCCCCCTCCCACTCTAGGAGAGTCTGGTTCCCCTCTAGGAAGTCTGGTTCCCCCTCTAGGAGGTCTGGTTCCCCCTCTAGAAGTCTGGTTCCCCCTCTAGGAGAGTCTGGTTCCCCCTCTAGGAGAGTCTGGTTCCCCCCTCTCCACTCTAGGAGAGTCTGGTTTCCCCCTCTAGGAGGGTCTGGTTCCCCTCTAGGAGGTCTGGTTCCCCCTCTAGGAGGGTCGTTCCCCCTCTAGGAGGTCTGGTTCCCCCTCTAGGAGGGTCTGGTTCCCCCTAGGAGGGTCTGGTTCCCCCTCTAGGAGGGTCTGGTTCCCCCTCTAGGAGGGTCTGGTTCCCCTCTAGAGGGTCTGTCCCCCTAGGAGGTCTGGTCCCCCTCTAGGAGAGTCTGGTTCCCCCTCTAGGAGAGTCTGGTTCCCCTCTCTAAGGTCTGGTTCCCCCTCTAGGAGGGTCTGGTTCCCCCTTTAGGAGGGTCTGGTTCCCCCTTTAGGAGGGTCTGGTTCCCCCTTTAGGAGGGTCTGGTTCCGCCTCTAGGAGGGTCTGGTTCCCCCTCTAGGAGAGTCTGGTTCCCCCTCTAGGAGAGTCTGGTCCCCCCTCTAGGAGAGTCTGGTCCCCCTCTAGGGAGTCGGTTCCCCCTCTAGGAGAGTCTGGTCCCCCTAGGAGAGTCTGGTCCCCCCTCTAGGAGAGTCTGTCCCCCCTCTATGAGAGTCTGTCCCCCCTCTATGAGATCTGTCCCCCCTAGAGAGTCTGGTTCCCCCTCTAGGAGAGTCTGGTTCCCCCTCTAGGAGAGTCTGGTTCCTCCTCTAGGAGAGTCTGGTTCCCCCTCTAGGAGAGTCTGGTTCCCCCTCTATGAGAGTCTGGTCCCCCCTCTATGAGAGTCTTGTCCCCCCTCTAGGAGAGTCTGGTTCCCCCTCTATGAGAGTCTGGTCCCCCCTCTATGAGAGTCTTGTCCCCCCTCTAGGAGAGTCTGGTTCCCTCTAGGAGAGTCTGGTTCCTCCTCTAGGAGAGTCTGGTTCCCCCTCTAGGAGGTCTGGTTCCCCTCTAGGAGAGTCTGGTTCCCCCTCTAGGAGAGTCTGGTTCCCCCTCTAGGAGGGTCTGGTTCCCCCTCTAGGAGAGTCTGGTTCCCCCTCTGGAGGGTCTGGTTCCCCCTCTAGGAGGGTCTGGTTCCCCCTCTAGGAGGGTCTGGTTCCCCCTCTAGGAGTCTGGTTCCCCCTCTAGGAGGGTCTGGTTCCCCCTCTAGGAGGGTCTGGTCCCCCTCTAGGAGGGTCTGGTTCCCCCTCTAGGAGAGTCTGGTTCCCCCCTCTAGGAGAGTCTGGTTCCCCCCTGGAGAGTCTGGTTCCCCTCTAGGAGAGTCTGGTTCCCCCTCTAGGAGAGTCTGGTTCCCCCTCTAGGAGAGTCTGGTTCCCCCTCTAGGAGGGTCTGGTTCCCCCTCTAGGAGGGTCTGGTTCCCCCTCTAGGAGGGTCTGGTTCCCCCTCTAGGAGGGTCTGGTTCCCCCTCTAGGAGGGTCTGGTTCCCCCTCTAGGAGAGTCTGGTTCCCCCTCTAGGAGAGTCTGGTTCCCCCGCTAGGAGAGTCTGGTCCCCCCTCTAGGAGAGTCTGGTCCCCCCTCTAGGAGAGTCTGGTCCCCCCTCTAGGGAGTCTGGTCCCCTAGGAGTCTGGTCCCCCCTCTAGGGAGTCTGGTCCCCCTCTAGCTGCTCTTAGAGAGTCTGGTTCCCCCTCTAGGAGAGCTGGTTCCCCTCTAGGAGAGTCTGGTTCCCCCTCCCCTCTAGGAGAGTCTGGTTCCCCCTCTAGGAGAGTCTGGTTCCCCCTCTAGGAGAGTCTGGGTTCCCCTCCCCCTCTAGGAGAGTCTGGTTCCCCCTCTAGAGAGTCTGGTTCCCCCTCTAGGAGAGTCTGGTTCCCCTCTAGGAGGGTCTGGTTCCCCCTCTAGGAGAGTCTGGTTCCCCCTCTAGGAGAGTCTGGTTCCCCCTCCCCCTCTAGGAGGGTCTGGTTCCCCCTCTAGGAGAGTCTGGTTCCCCCTCTAGGAGAGTCTGGTTCCCCCTCTAGGAGAGTCTGGTTCCCCTCTAGAGGTCTAGTTCCCCCTCTAGGAGAGTCTGGTTCCCCCTCTAGAGTCTGGTTCCCCCTCCCCCTCTAGGAGGTCGGGTTCCCCCTCTAGGAGAGTCTGGTTCCCCCTCTAGAGAGTCTGGTTCCCCTCTAGGAGAGTCTGGTTCCACCCTCTAGGAGAGTCTGGTTCCACCTCTAGGAGAGTCTGGTTCCCCCTCTAGGAGGGTCTGGTTCCCCCTCTAGGAGTGTCTGGTTCCCCCTCCCCCTCTAGGAGGGTCTGGTTCCCCCTCTAGAAGAGTCGGTTCCCCCTCTAGAGAGTCTGGTTCCCCCTCTAGGAGAGTCTGGTTCCCCTCTAGAGAGTCTGGTTCCCCCTCTAGGAGAGTCTGGTTCCCCCTCTAGGAGAGTCTGGTTCCCCCTCTAGGAGGGTCTGGTTCCCCCTCTAGGAGAGTCTGGTTCCCCCTCTAGGAGAGTCTGGTTCCCCCTCTAGGAGAGTCTGGTTCCCCCTCTAGGAGGGTCTGGTTCCCCCTCTAGGAGGGTCTGGTCCCCTTCTAGGAGATTCTGGTTCCCCCTCTAGGAGTCTGGTTCCCCTCGAGGGTCTGGTTCCCCCTCTAGGAGGGTCTGGTTCCCCCTCTAGGAGGTCTGGTTCCCCCTCTAGAGGTCTGGTTCCCCCTCTAGGAGAGTCTGGTTCCTCCTCTAGAGTCTGGTTCCCTCTAGAGGGTCTGGTTCCCCCTCTGGAGAGTCTGGTTCCCCCTCTAGGAGAGTCTGGTTCCCCCTCTAGGAGGGTTCCCCCTTCCCTCAGGAGAGTCTGGTTCCTCCTCTAGGAGAGTCTGGTTCCCCCTCTAGGAGGTCTGGTTCCCCCCTCTAGGAGTCTGGTTCCCCCTCTAGGAGAGTCTGGTTCCCCCTCTAGAGGGTCTGGTTCCCCCTCTAGGAGGCTCTGGTTCCCCCTCTAGAAGGGTCTGGTTCCCCTTCTAGGAGGGTCTGGTCCCCCCTCTAGGAGGGTCTGGTTCCCCCTCTAGGAGAGTCTGGTTCCCCCTCTAGGAGAGTCTGGTTCCCCCTCTAGGAGAGTCTGGTTCCCCCTCTAGGAGGGTCTGGTTCCCCCTCTAGGAGGGTCTGGTTCCCCTTCTAGGAGAGTCTGGCTCCCCCTCTAGGAGGGTCTGGTTCCCCCTCTAGGAGAGTCTGGTTCCCCCTCTAGGAGAGTCTGGTTCCCCCTCTAGGAGTTCTGGTTCCCCCTCCTAGGAGGGTCTGGTTCCCCCTCTAGGAGGGTCTGGTTCCCCCTCTAGGAGAGTCTGGTTCCCCCTCTAGGAGGGTCTGGTTCCCCCTCTAGGAGAGTCTGGTTCCCCCTCTAGAAGGGTCTGGTTCCCCCTCTGAAGATCCAACATCTTTCCCCCCTATCTGCTCCACACTACTGTCAGACTGCATCCCAAGCCAACTGTCCTGTGAATAGTTGGTGATGCTTGGCAGGTCGAGTCCACTGGGTCAGAACCACTAAAGAAATGGGGCCAATGACTGCTCCCTAGCAGCCCTAGCAGCACTGTGAGCGACAGCTGACACAAGTAACATATTGTGAATGGCTAATACAACAGGTAACATATTACCAACATGTTCGTCCTTTGCATTTAAAATGTGTAACATACATGAATTGAAGGCAGTCCCCTCTGCTAGTGGCTCAGAAGCCTGTATTCTGTGACTCCCTCAACACTGGGAGGATTTTCCAGGGTACATAATTGCCACAGATTCTTGTACAAGTCATTCTGAATTGAGAAAGCCAGTCGGATGACTAGCGAAACGTCTTCAAGAACTAAACTTCAAGTCCAGTTGATCTAATTGAATACAACAGATATCTAGATCCCCCTGTAACGATTGCACATCCTCTGAAGTTTTTAATGGTCGACAAAGTTTAGTGTCGTCAGCAAACACAGAAACCTTGCTGACAATACCCACTTCCAAATCATTAATAAATAGATTAAATAGAAGCGGCCCCAACACAGAACCCTGTGGCACCCCACTTAGCACTTTAGTCCATAATGATGAAGCCCCATTAACAACTACTCTCTGCATCCTATTCATTAACCAATTTTCTATCCATGTACAAATGTGACTCCCCAGACCAACAGACCTTAGCTTATACATTAGTCGCTATGATTGTGGGAACTGGCGCTGTGGCTACAAACTTTCAGGGAGATTCAATAAAAGTTCTTATCGTGTAAAATGGTGCTAATTGTGCCCCAACCAGTCAGATCTTATATAACGTTTGAAAGCTAACATCTGATTGGTTTGAATAACCCTGATTACATATAGCAGCTCTGTTTTTATTTACCAACCAGTGTTAATTGCTGGAGCAATACAAAATAGTCAAATGATTTGACTGACATTTACACACATGCACTTGCATCAATTGCTTGTGTAGAAGTGGCGCACTGGTTAAATGCTGGGTTTGGAACCATTGGGACACAGGTTCAATTATCCAGGTTTACCTTTATTTTGTTTAGATGATGTTTCTAGCAAAAGATAAAGATTCTACATGTAGTAACATCCCACCTAGTAGCCCTTGTGGCATAGAGATAGAAAGCTTTCCTTTTAGCAAGAAACAGTATAAAATGTTGGAGGTTCGATTCCCCCAAACTTACTTTAATTTTTTTATTGCAATGTTAATATTCTTCCTGTTTCTTACATCCATGCTAGGAAAGACATAAACTGCAAAGATTACTTTTCTTTATTGTAGGAAAAGCACATGGTTTTATCAGTGTTAGGGACAAGAGCATTTGTAATGTGTTTTGTGTTCTGTGTCAGAGGGAGGGATGATCTCTGAGCTGTAACATAATTGGCTGTCAGCTTCCTGTGAAAAGCGTACGGAGTACACTTAGCTGGGTGTTCCCAGATAAGGTGAATTATGGGAGCTGAACCCAAGTCTCCACAGATTATTTTCCTATATCACCCAGCATCCATGGCAAAGGGAGAGGTATGACACCGTTTTTTGTATCTTTGTGAATGTGTTCTTTCTGTTGGGGCAATGTTGTCTGGAGACTTTAGTTCCCCTTTAATTCAAAGCTTATAGAAAACTTGGTAATCCAAAATAATAGTCAAAGATGGTAAGTAATTTACAGTCCTCCCAATTGGCTTTAATGTTCTAGTATAATCGGGGGGAAATGGAGAACCACAGGCCATTTCTTTGCCCAATATTTATACCTTATACTGAAGGTTTGGTCCATAGAGGGTGTGTTTGTCCCCTCCCTGGGAGGTGTATACTGTACTTTTGGAGGGAAGATTTTATTTGTAATTATCCACTATACATGCCACATATAAAATATTAACAGAGCACTCCACGGGGTCTAGTGAAAAGGTTTATTAACCAAACACTAGGTCTGAGCACCTATGCGTTTCAGAACATTAGTTCCGGGCCGTCATCAGGGTACTGTTTGGTTAATAAACCTTTTCACTAGACCGTGGGGTGCTTGGTATTTATCTCCTATATACTTTCCTGTACTGGAGCACCCCAGTGGATGAACTTTGTACGGAGTGCGGGGGAACCTTTGATCTACTATATTTAGGAGTTTGTATGGCCAAGAGGTTAAATAACTCAAGTTCCCCTTGTGATTCCTACCTATAAAATATATGTACCAATGCGTTAATGTAGCAGTCACTGTGGGCAACCTTGTATGTAGCAGTCACTGTGGGCAAACTTGTATTTATCAGTCACTCTGGGCAAATTTGTAATTAAGAGTCAATGTGGACAAACTAGTATGTACCAGTCACTGTAGGTAAGCTAATATGTACCAGTCTCTATTGGGGGCACTCTTTTTGGATCATATATTATCACCCTCCATGTTGAATATTTATGTCAGCTCTCCAGTTTCCCAGTCACTGCTAGGTCAGCCCTCCAGTTGACCAGCCAGTGTTAGCCAATGACACCCACCTTCACAAGCCATACCCACTTTTGCTGGAGCACACTATGACATGAATAAATAAGCAGTAAAGTGTGTACGGTATGTACAGAATTAATAATAAGTGAGTCATAATACTGTATTGAAACTTTATTTGTGTTTTAGTGGAACTGAATGTGGCATTGCCTTTTTAAAGGCAGTTGATTGGTTGATGATGATCTGCTATACTTCTACAAATGGTCTGAAGTCAAAAATGTTATTAACCCTTTGAATAACTGTGAGTTGGAAAATGTGGGAGCTGCCATATTGCTTGACACTGCTGTGTAAGCGAAATAAATGGAAAATAAATGCTGCCGTTATCGTGACAACAGTAAGTTATCCTTTTACAGGTTTCATGTTGGCAGAAGAGGCACCTTTCAGGAGACATGTAGTATTGTGGCTCTGTCCGTCTATCCACTGATTTCTAAATATTACTTTACTGCAATGCTGCAAATACAATTACACAATAGTGTGGCAATAAGGACGGAAATGCCTATACCATCCCTGTCAATAGAGACAACTTCTCATTACTGCTGTGGAAAAGGAACAAAACATGTATATTATAACACCTTACACATGTAATCTAATATCTATATATTGTCAGTCTATGATCAATCTACATCTATCTATTGCCCACAACCTAAGTAAGCTTCAAAGAGCCACACCTCCCTGACCCCAGTATTCACTGTCTCTATACAGATGTCTCCACACTAATATAGAAGTCTCTGATAAGACATTGAAAGCTGCTTGTTACCCTGCAGTCTATTTACCAGTCAGTGTGAACAACACTGAACTGGGGCAATACAAAATATTCGACTAATTCAACAGACATTTTGTTTTATATTTGTTCCTGGCTCAACTGGTAAATCATGTATTTTAGAAACACAGTCCAAAAGGTCCCAGGTTCAAATCCCCAAACTTACTTTTTCTTGTTTTCATGATATTCCTGATAAAATTCATGCATGTACTAATGTTTCTTATAGTACCTCTATTTGGAATAGGTGTAAAGCTTTGAATTTTAGCAAGATAGAGTACATGAGGTTGTAGGTTCAATTTCCCAAACTTAATTTTAATTTTTACTGGAATGTTAATATTCTGGTTCTTACTCCATGATAGCTTAGAAATACACTGCAACAATTACTTTTCTTTTTTGTATTAAAAGCAAAGGATTATATCCTGGTTAGGGACAGAAACATTTACACAAGACTGAAATCTCTGTTGTGGTCGGGGTGAGGGAAGATACTTGTGCTGTTATATGATTGTCTGTCAGCTTCTAGGAATCAAGGCTGCAACTTCCTTGTTTTGATCTGTTGAGCTCTACAGAGCATGTGAAGATTACTTAATACACGTAGCTGGGTTTACCCGGGGGGGCTGGATCGCGTACTGGTTAAGGTTGCTGCCTTTGTTGTAGGAATTATATTTTATTCTCCAAGGAGTTACAAATCTTCTTATAGACTGGACTGAAGATTTAACACACATGTTCACATAACCACCCCCTCACATATATGTACCTAAATGTCACTTCCCATATGTAAATAGTAATGGTGTCTTATAATATACTATAACTGCAATTAAATGCTCAGTCCATTTCAGTAATATAAATACAAGTTTAAATATTTATCTCCAGAAATGTATTTATATACAGTCTTTAATTTATAAAGACTGTACACATACTAACATAAATAGCCCCATACCCCCTCAAACACACATACAAGTAAAGTATATATGCCCATATGTAACATTATCTTTGATAATTGTGTCTTATAATGTACTGTAATAAAATGCTCAGTCCAGTTCAGTTATAGAAGCAAGTTTAAATAACTAGCTCCAGGGTTCCAACCAGCAGCAAAGGTAATCTTTATGTAAGGCTGGGTACAAGCATTTGCACTTGGCCAAGACAGATGATTGTCGGTTGTGGCAATATTGGCCGCGGCTGACAGTTCGTGAGACTGATTGTGCAGTCCCATAGGGAATTACATGATCGGCCGTGATTTACAGTCCCAATCGCCCATTAAAACCACTTTGTGGTTTATTGAAGAACAGGAGGTAAAGGAGCTGTGTCTTACCCCCCGTTCTTCATTAAAACGTTCAGGAGCCTGAAAACAAAGGTAAGCAACTTACCTGATCGCTCGCTCCTCCACCACGTTCTCTGACACACCCTACTGTCCAATTCTATCCCAACGGAACACCCTACTATCTAATTCTACCCTACTGTCTAATTCTAGCCCAACGGAACACCCTACTGTCTAATTCCCAACGGAACACCCTACTGTCTAATTCTATCTCAACGGAACACCCTACTGTCTAATTCTATCCCAACGGAACACCCTACTGTCTAATTCTATCCCAACGGAACACCCTACTGTCTAATTCTATCCCAACGGAACACCCTACTGTCTAATTCTATCCCAACGGAACACCCTACTGTCTAATCTATCCCAACGGAACACCTACTGTCTAATGCTATCCCAACGGAACAGCCTACTGTCTAATGCTATCCCAACGGAACAGCCTACTGTCTAATGCTATCCCAACGGAACAGCCTACTGTCTAATGCTATCCCAACGGAACAGCCTACTGTCTAATGCTATCCCAACGGAACAGCCTACTGTCTAATGCTATCCCAACGGAACAGCCTACTGTCTAATGCTATACCCAACGGAACAGCCTACTGTCTAATGCTATCCCAACGGAAACAGCTACTGTCTAATGCTATCCCAACGGAACAGCCTACTTCTAATGCTAGCCCAACGGAACAGCCTACTGTCTAATGCTAGCCCAACGGAACAGCCTACTGTCTATGCTAGCCCAACGGAACAGCCTACTGTCTAATGCAGCCCAACGGAACAGCCTACTGTCTAATGCTATCCCAACGGAACAGCCTATGTTAATGCTAGACCAACGGCAGCCTACTGTCTAATGCTATCCCAAAGGAACAGCCTACTGTCTAATGCTATCCCAAAGAACAGCCTACTGTCAATGCTATCCCAACGGAACAGCCTACTGTCTAATGCTATCCCAACGGAACAGCTACTGTCTAATGCTATCCAACGGAACAGCCTACTGTCTAATGCTATCCCAACGGAACAGCCCTACTGCTAATGCAGCCCAACGGAAAGCCTACTGTCTAATGCTAGCCAACGGAACAGCCTACGTCTAATGCTAGCCCAACGGACAAGCCTACTGTCTAATGCTAGCCCAACGGAACAGCCTACTGTTCTAATGCTAGCCAACAGAACAGCTACTGTCTAATGAGCCCAACGGAACAGCCTACTGTCTAATGCTATCCCAACGGAACAGCCTACTGTCTAATGCTAGCCCAACGGAACAGCTACTGTCTAATGCTAGCCCAACGGAACAGCCTACTGTCTAATGCTAGCCCAACGGAACAGCCTACTGTCTAATGCTAGCCCAACGGAACAGCCTACTGTCTAATGCTATCCCAAGAAAAGCTACTGTCTAATGCTAGCCCAACGGAACAGCCTGTGTCTAATGCTAGCCCAACGGAACAGCTGCTGTCTAATGCTATCCCAACGGAACAGCCTGCTGTCTAATGCTAGCCCAACGGAACAGCCTACTGTCTAATGCTATCCCAACGGAACAGCCTACTGTCTAATGCTAGCCCAACGGAACAGCCTACTTCTATGCTAGCCCAACGGAACAGCCTACTGTCTAATGCTAGCCAACGGAACAGCCACTGTCTAATGCTAGCCCAACGGAACAGCCTACTGTCTAATGCTAGCCCAACGGAACAGCCTACTGTTAATGTATCCCAAAGGAACAGTCCTACTGTCTAATGCATCCACGGAACAGCCTACTGTCTAATGCTACCCAAAGGAACAGCCTACTGTCTAATGCTAGCCCAACGAACAGCCTACTGTCTAATGCTATCCCAAAGGAACAGCCTACGTCTAAGCTAGCCCAACGGACAAGCCTACTGTCTAATGCTAGCCAACGGAACAGCCTACTGTCTAATGCTAGCCCACGGAACAGCTACTGTCTAATGCTAGCCCAACGGAACAGCTACTGTCTAATGCTAGCCCAACGGAACAGCCTACTGTCTAATGCTAGCCAACGGAACAGCTACTGTCTAATGCTAGCCCAACGGAACAGCCTACTGTCTAATGCTATACCAGGAACAGCCTATGCTAATGCTAGCCACACGGAACAGCTACTGTCTAATGCTAGCCCAACGGAACAGCCTACTGTCTAATGCTAGCCCAACGGAACAGCCTACTGTCTAATGCTAGCCCAACGGAACAGCCTACTAGCTAATGCCATCGCCAACGGAACAGCCTACTGTCTAATGCTATCCCAACGGTACAGCCTACTGTCTAATGCTATCCAACGGAACAGCCTATGTCTAATGCTATCCAACGGTACAGCCTACTGTCTAATGCTATCCCAACGGAACAGCCTACTGTCTAATGCAATCCCAACGGAACAGCCTACTGTCTAATGCTATCCAACGGAACAGCCTACTGTCTAATGCTATCCCAAAGGAACAGTACTGTCTATGCTATCCCAACGGAACAGCCTACTGTCTAATGCTATCCCAACGGACAGCCTACTGTCTAATGCTATCCCAACGGAACAGCCTACTGTCTAATGCTATCCCAACGGAACAGCCTACTGTCTAATGCTATCCCAAGGTACAGCCTACTGTCTAATGCTACCAACGGAACAGCCTACTGTCTAATGCTATCCCAACGGAACAGCCTATGTTAATGCTATCCCAACGGAACGCCTACTGTCTATGCTATCCCAACGGAACAGCCTACTGTTAATGCTATCCCAACGGACAGCCTACTGTCTAATGCTATCCAACGGAACACGCTACTGTCTAATGCTATCCCAACGGAACAGCCTACTGTCTATGCTATCCCAACGGAACAGCCGTAATCGCCCACCTACAGCCTACTGTCTAATGCTATCCCAACGGAAACCTATGCTGCTATCCCAATAAGCCTCTGTCTAATGCTATCCAACGCTACGTCTAATGTCCACACTCGGACACAGCCTATGTTAATGCTATCCCAACGGTACAGCTACCTGTCTAATGCCCCGACACCCCCCTACCACTATCCACGGCAACAGCCCCCCACTCTACCTGACTCTAACCGGACCCCCACCCACCCTACCCTAGGACCACCCTATCTGTCCACTGCCCTTATCCCAACGGAACAGCCTACGTCTAATGCTGCCCAAGGAACAGTACTGTCTATCTCGCCCTAGATCCCCTGCCCTCCTTGAGGATCCCCCTATGTCCGCCCTGTCCCTTGGATCCCCCTAGTCCTGCCTGTCCCTTAGGATCCCCCTATGTCTGCCTGTTCCCTAGGATCCCCTATGTCCGGCCTTGTCCCCTAGGATCCCCTATGTCTGCCTGCCCTTACTGATCCCCCTATGCACTGTCCGGTCCATGACCCCGCTCATGCCCTCTGCCCTTATGGATCCCCCTAGTCGTGCCTGCTGTCCCCTATGTCCCGTCCGCCTATGATCCCCCCCCCCCACTGCCCCTCCTATGGATCCCCCTACGTGCCCTGCCCTTATGGATCCCCCTATGTCCGTGCCCCCCTTATAATCCCGATCCCCTCCCCTATGCCTGCCCCCCCCCACTTGGATCCCCCTAGGTTGCCTCCCTGCCTCTCCATGTTTCCCTATGGATCCCCTATGCCCTGCCCCTTATGGATCCCCTAGGTCTGCCCTGTCCCTTATGGATCCCCCTATGTCGTGCCCTGTCCCTTATGGATCCCCCTATGTCGTGCCCTGCCCCTTATGGATCCCCCTATGCCCTGTCCCTTATGGATCCCCCTATGTCGTGCCCTGCCCCTTAGGATCCCCCATGCCCTGTCCCTTATGGATCCCCTATGCCCCTGCCCCTTATGGATCCCCTATGTCGTGCCCTGTCCCTTATGGATCCCCCTATGCCCTGCCCCTTATGGATCCCCCTAGGTCGTGCCCTGTCCCTTATGGATCCCCCTATGTCGTGCCCTGCCCCTTATGGATCCCCCTATGCTGCCCCTATGGATCCCCCTAGTAGTGCCCTGTCCCTATGGATCCCCATGTGTGCCCTGCCCCTTATGGATCCCCCTATGCCCTGTCCCTTATGGATCCCCCTATGCCCTGTCCCTTATGGATCCCCCTATGTCGTGCCCTGTCCCTTATGGATCCCCCTATGCCCTGCCCCTTATGGATCCCCCTATGTGTTGCCCTGCTCCCTTATGGATCCCCCTATGTCGTGCCCTGTCCCTTATGGATCCCCCTATGTCTGCCCTGTCCCTATGGATCCCCTATGTCGTGCCCTGTCCTTATGGACCCCCTATGTCGTGCCTGTCCCTTATGGATCCCCCTATGTCGTGCCCTGTCCCTTATGGATCCCCCTATGCCCTGCCCCTTATGGATCCCCCCTATGTCGTGCCCTGTCCCTTATGGATCCCCCCTATGTCGTGCCCTGTCCCTTATGGATCCCCCTATGCCCTGTCCCTTATGGATCCCCCTATGCCCTGCCCCTTATGGATCCCCCTATGTCGTGCCCTGTCCCTTATGGATCCCCCTATGTAGTGCCCTGCCCCTATGGATCCCCCTATGTCGTGCCCTGTCCCTTATGGATCCCCTATGCCCTGCCCCTTATGGATCCCCTATGCCCTGCCCCTTATGGATCCCCCTATGTCGTGCCCTGTCCCTTATGGATCCCCCCTATGTCGTGCCCTGCCCCTTATGGATCCCCCTATGTCGTGCCCTGTCCCTTATGGATCCCCCTATGTCGTGCCCTGCCCCTTATGGATCCCCCTATGCCCTGCCCCTTATGGATCCCCCTATGCCCTGCCCCTTATGGATCCCCCTATGGCTGTCTATACCATCCCCTATATAATCCCCTCCCTCACCTAGTTTTTTTTACTACCCTTATTCCCTTCCCATTGCCTGTCTCTATACACGGTAGGGTGACCCCCTACCCACCTACCTACCTTCCTGTCCCGGTCTGTGCTTCCATCAGCAGTCCATCGCGTGGGCTCTGCCCACTCCCCTCCCCCCGACCCTCTCTCTCCCTCCCGCTTCCCGCATCGCACCCACAGCCTGCAGATCCCCGGTCTCTCTCCGGCAGCTGCACGAACCGCACCGGGAGGAAGGACAAGGGGCACCGGGGACCCGGCCTGGGGTAGGAACCCGCACCGCCTGGGCCATGGACTGTCTGTGCATTGTCACCACCAAGGTAACAACCGACCCCCAGTCTATACAATGTATCAATATATACAATGTATCCATATATACACACACCACACCTCGATATACAATGTATCAGTATATACACCTCTATATACAATGTATCCATATATACACCTCTATATACAATGTATCCATATATACACCTCTATAACAATGTATCCATATATACACACCTCTACTCCAATTACAATCATATATACAACACCACCTTATTATACAATGTATCATATATACACCCCTCTATATCAAGTATTCCATATATACACACACACCTCTCATATACCAATGTATCCATATATCACCTCTTATCAATGTCTCCATATATACACTTATATCCCATTCTCCATCTCATACACCCTCTATATCACTGTATCCATATATACACCCTCTATACCATGTCTCCTATCTCCCCCTCTCTCCCTGCTTCCACTTCAGCTACAGACATCAGAAACAACAGATGCTGTCCATGTTGCTATCTCCCCTTTTACCGATTCATGCGAATCGTCCGCCACGGCTCGAGGGGCTTGCGAGCTAATTCTTCCCTGTCCATATCATACTTTTCCTCTGTATACTCCCAAATGATCTTTCATCTTTTCTTGAGTCCTGTTGCATATACAGACTCAGCTACACTTCGTACTTTTACTCCCTAATTTTCTGATACACAAGAGACCCGTACCACCACCCGAACAGGTTATCATATCTCATACCCCCTTCAATGTAGTCCATGTGGGGTCAGACCGACCAAGCTTTCCTACACTATCGCGATCTCCTATACACTCTTTCTAGATCCTCTTGTATACCTAAACCTTGTTTCCATCTGTCATCGTGAAATACCCTGTGGGGTTTCCAGATAGGACGTTATTTTGTCTACGCACCTTAAGCTGCAAGACTAGCAGTATCCACCTCACACTATTCAGACAACAGTGGTGTCATTTTCCGGACGACCATTTCCAGAAGTTTCTGCATATACAGACGTCGACTCCCAAGACCAGAGTAAAAAACCCCATTACGCACTCAACACCCACCGCGATCCCCTGACCTCCTTTAAACGACTACGCATCCTATCTCCCACAAGGTGTTCTGCCAACCTAGATACTAACACTACCTATCAAGACCCACCAAACCGCTAACTCCATAACACTCTTGCCCACCCTACATATACCATTGTATCACTATACACAACCCCCCCTAATCAATGTATCCATATATCACACACATCTTATACAATGCTTCCATATACTACACCACCTCATCACTCACCCCCACACTGTATAATACCCCCCTATTTACCCGTTATACAATGCAGCATAATCTATACAACTCTATCTCACAAACTCGTATACCACAACCTCACTTTCCACCTCTATCTCTAAACCACGCGTACTATCTACCCCATCTATATCACCACATGTATACCCCAGATACACCACGAACTCACTATCCACTGTATCAATGAATACAACCCTCCTATAGACAATGTATCAATGATAACTCTTATCACAATGTCCACGACCTCTCATATTCTGTAGTATCAAACTTATATACTCTCGACCCTATACCACCAACCCACATCTCTTCTCCCCTGTATCTCCCCGACCCTAGATACTGTATCTCCAGTTCCACAACAACACACTTTTTCACAAAATAATATCTGTGTTATCCGTCCCAAGCACCCCTATGAGGTACCATGTAGTTCCCAACACATTATACACACTTTCTTCCAGGATTATCACATACACCTTTATCTAACCACACCCGCGTATCTATCAACAAACATACCCTATAGACCTGTATACTCGAACATACCTAAACCCCCTTAGATACATCGTAATTCCATACCCCTACCCCCTAACAGAAACCGATACCTAATACCCCCACACACTACACCCGACACATATACCCACGTGTTCTCCCCATACCCCTACCAGCAACACCCACACACTAAAAAACCAATACCAGCCCAGCACACCTAACTCCCCACAAAAACAAAACCCACAACCATACCAACAACAAATATTATTGATATGGACCAATCTTATGGACAGAAAAACAGAACCCTGTACTCTCAGCCCCCGCCTATACGTATTATCTCCAAATACCACCGATATCCCCCGTCATCTCCCATTTACCCTACTTTATACCTGGATCTGCCCCATTACCACCCTCTATCACCCTGTATCTCGCCCCCCCCATACACACTCTCCTCACCCAGTCGAATCTCCACAAGGACCCCCACAAATCACCCTACTACGATCATAGTAATATCTATTCTACTTCCAATCACATACGCACCTATATTACCCCCATTAGTCATCCCCCCCACCCCACATAAAGCCCTATATACCAGAACCCTTATGAACAAACCACCCCTTCCAGCCTACAACCACCCCTAATCACCCCGTTGCTCGTACTCCATTAC
The DNA here is from genome assembly GCA_019447015.1 of Hymenochirus boettgeri. NCBI lineage: Eukaryota > Metazoa > Chordata > Amphibia > Anura > Pipidae > Hymenochirus > Hymenochirus boettgeri. Next base: position 174,741 of record JAACNH010000154.1, on the reverse strand, counting down.
CTATATACCATGTATCTCCCCATACCCCTATATACCCTGTATCTCGCCATACCCCTATATACAGTGTATCTCCCCATACCCTATATACCGTGTATCTCCCCATACCCCTATATACCTGTATCTCCCCATACCCCTATATACCCTGTATCTCCCCATACCCCTATATACCCTGTATCTCCCCATACCCCTATATACCCTGTATTCAACTCCCCCCTATCTAGACCCTGCTATACCACATAACCCCTATAATACCCGTATCGCCCATACCCCTATATACCCTGTATCTCCCCATACCCCTATATGACAGTGATATTCCCCCATACCCCTATATACCGTGTATCTCCCCATTCCCCTATATACAGTGTATCTTCCCATACCTCTATATACAGTGTATCTCCCATACCTCTATATACCCTGTATCTCCCATTCCCCTCTATACAGTTGTATTCTCCCATTCCCCTCTATTACAGCCATGTATTATCCCCATTCACCCTCTATTACACGGTATCTCCCCATTCCCCTATATACACGGTTATCTCCCATTTCCCCTATATACACGGTATATGCCCAATTCGCCCTATATACACCGGTATTCCCCTTCCCCGATAGTACCCGGTATCTCCCATTCCCCTATAGAACACGGTATCTCCCATTACCCTAATATAACGGTATCTCCCCATCCCATATATGACACTGTATATATCAATCCACCACACACATGTAGGTTTATGTATTTACTTATAATCATTACATTGCAGTAGTATCTAGATTATGACTTGTGCAATGAGTGTATGATATGTGTTGGAGTGTTATGTGTGTGTAAATAATATTATAAAGAACAATCAATGTTGTAATATAGATATAACAATTGTAACAATGATGATTTGATTTAAAATACTACAGTAGTTAATAGATGTCTGGTGTTTGTATATTGTATGGTAGGATTTATTATTCTTATTATTTCTATCTATTTTTATCATTTTTATTATTCTTATATTATCTATCTATTTTGATCTTTTATTATTATCTTATTCATTTCTCGTTTCACTGATTATCATCTTTATCTATCTCACTTTTTATCATTATATCTTTTAGCTATCTTTTGTTTATTACTCGTAGAGCTCTTTTTTTCGAACGCTCCCGACGACCCTTCACCCTTTTTATCCTCGCTCCTTATCTCTCTATCTATAGATTATATATTATTGCCTCATTTTGCTATTATCTCCATTAATTTATTATCCTTCTACATATTATCTATTCTACTCATAGCTATTATGAGAGATATTCCTTACCGCTTCTAGCCCGACTTCTTTCATATCTTATCTATTCAATTCTCTCTCATTATCCTCTTATTTATACAGTATTCGATTACTTCATCCTCCTTTATTTCTTCTTATGTCTTTTTTTTGTAGTTGATCGAGTATCATCTATTTTCTTTATCCTCTATGTCTGATCTGATTAGCGCTCTACCTTGATTACTTTATCGCTTACTTTACTTATCTGTCCATATCTCCCTATATGCTAAATACTACATTAGATCCTCTTCATTCACGAGACATTCCCCACAGTACACACTCACCTATCCCACTCTATATCTGCTCTAAGTATTTACTCATACCCCCTAATATATTATCTATCTTATCATTCTCCTCATCTATCTCCACTGAACATCCACGCAAGACTCACTTCTATCGCCCCTATACCTCCCCTCAATATGCAGATACCCTATATCTCAACTACTACACTCCCTATCTATCCGTATTCTATCGTATGTCTATCTATCCAACACTGTCCTGTCTCTGTGGTCTGTCTACCCTCATCTACCCCATCCCCCTATCCTATGTCAATCGTATCGTCAACTCACGACTTGCTAACGCGATATGTCACCCATCGTACCCCTCCTACCTAATCTACTCCTCTTTGTTGTCCATTCACACTAGGGGTAATTACTCACGTGATACCCTCACCACATGTACCCAAATAATATGGTGACTTTCACAATCACCCCACGGCCACACCACACACACAACAAAACAAACTACTGAATAGAATTGCCTTTAATTATTATATCTCCATTTTCTGCACCTGTTCCACTCGTGTGCCCCTGTGATTTAAAGGGAAAGGACAGTAGACAACCAGACAGCTAGAGAGAGAGAAGTGTTGGGACTAGGCGGCCACCTTTTCAGCCTCATGTTCCACCACGCAGGCCGACCTGTGTGTGATCAGAATCCCAACCCATACACAGACACTGCTGATAAAAAAAATGACCTCCAACATTAATCTTGGACCCAGCGGACTCGGATTGTGGACGGAGATTATAGACATGCTGCTGCTGTACAATCCACCAATCCCAATAGGGTCCTGACACACTGCCCTTACCACTGGTTGTACCCCAGACCCAACCCACAACACAACTACAAAACATGTGGTCGTATGTGACACATAAACACATCCACATGTGCGGTTGTATGTGACCAATAAACTACCACATACACATGTGGGCTGATGTGACAATACACCCTCCCCTGGGTTGTATGTCAGACACACTACTCCCCATAACTGGGGTCTGACTATGTGCCACAGTATCTCTCGGATAATATCTATTGACCAATGATGTGGTTGGTTTAGGGTATGTGATTTACGCTTTCTAAAACAACTCATGTGGGTTGGAGTGAACTACACTCACTGGGGGTGTCTGTGAAATTACTAAACTCACTGGGGGTTGTCTGTGGCCTCCTTCCCCCCATTAACGGGGTCTGTATGGTGACCTCTGCCCCCTCCTGTGGGGTGTAGTCGGAAACCCCCTGTAATTACTACATATTGCAGGGAGTTTTTGACCACATGGGGTTTGATAGGTCTGGCCTCTCCAAATAACAAGTGGGTCTAGTCATGTGACATGACTATTCATCCTGTACCTGTGGGTTGTAGTCCCGAGCAACCTACTAACAATCCCTCGGGGGTCTGTATGTGAACTATACGATCACAGGGGGTTGTGTGAACTTATACTGACATAAATTTCTCAATGACTTATAGATAATATGAGTTTGATATTAGAGCTCTCTCTTCCGGAGGATGAAAATCCACATCCGTCTACCTCTTCATCATCGACCTTACACTAACTCCCACTATCTCATCACATTGGGGTCTGTATGTTGGGACATACTACACACATCAATGTGGGTCTGTATGTGGACACTATCACACCACCATCACACTGGTGGGTATGTATGTTGACCTACACACGCAACTCACACTGTGGGTCGTAGTGACAAACTACTACAGACATACCGCATCACTGTGGTCTGTATGTGTACCCTACACTACACACTCAGATACAACATCGTTGGTCGTATGTGACAACACACACATCACACTGGGGTCTGTATGTGACAAATACACCATCACAGGCTGTGGGTCTGTATGTGACATACTACACACATCACACTGTGGTCTGTATGTTGGACATATATCACACATCACACTGGTGGGCTGATTGTGGACACTACTATAACATCACACTGTGGTACTGTATGTGACACTACTACAACATCACACTGGTGGGTCGTATGTGACAATATACACCATAACAACTGTGGGTCTGTATGGAAACTACTACACACTCACACTGTGGGTCTGTATGGGAACTAACTACACGATCACACGGTGGGGTCAGATGGGGACATACTACACGCATCACACTGTGGGTCTGTAGGTGGACACTTACTACCGCACACACTGGGGGTCTGTATGTGACACATTACTTACACCAATCACACTGTGGGTATCGTATGTGACACACTACACACATACACTGTGAGGTCTGTATGTGAAATACTACCGCAATCACAACTGGGGATCGTATGGACACTTAACTTTACGATCAACACTGTGGGTCTGTATGTGACACTACTACACACATCACACTGTGGGTCTGTATGTGACACTACTACACACATCACACTGTGGGTCTGTATGGGACACTACTACACGCATCACACTGTGGGTCTGTATGTGACACTACTACACGCATCACACTGTGGGTCTGTATGTGACACTACTACACGCATCACACTGTGGGTCTGTATGTGACACTACTACACACATCACACTGTGGGTCTGTATGTGACACTACTAC